>APFE030644719.1:153190-273553 GCA_000404065.3 Pinus taeda | reverse complement strand
ATATAAACATGAAATACTTTAATAATAACTATTCTACATTTTACATAACAAATATACATTAATAAAAACTTTATTTACCTTGAATTTTCTTTTTAAACCAACATGATTTGATTGACAAACTATAATTTTAAAGCATATATCACATAATAATTATGTTACATATCTTCATTATAGCCCTTAAATATAACAATTCTAATACATATAATTATATAATAATTATATTACTAAATATAACAATTCTAATACATATATTATATAATAATTGTATTACTAGTATAGTTGGAAGTTGGAATTTCAAATGACTCACACCTCTCTAACCGTCTTCACAATTTCAAAGAAAGATCTTGATGTTTTTGCAAATTTTTAAACTATATTTGAGAGACAAATCACCTCATGAAGAACCATTTGTCCCATAAAATTCCATCCCCAATTACCAATAAAAATTATAACCATAAAACAATTCTAATACATATATGCCAAAATTTAATGTTACCATTTTACATATTATATAATTTAATAAATACATGACAAAATCTAATGATAACCATTCTACATAGCAGTCAAACACAGCTTACTTGAAATTCACTTCAGGTTGAACTTTTTTTTAAATCCAACATGAATTAGTTAGCAAATTGCTAATACCATATAACAACAACTCTAACAGACATTCTGATTGTGAAAACACAGACTAATCAAAATTCAGCATATCTGAGTTTCATACAAATATGATTTGATTTCACAGCTCAAAAGAGTGTACAGCTTGAACATATCTCTGACATGATTTGATTTGAGAGTTAAAGTGTGTGATTTGATCTGAGAGCTGAAGTGTACAACTTTGGAGGTGTAAAAATAATGACCATGTTGAAAAACTGGACAGCAAACAAATAACATGAACATGATTCAGAGGTTACCATGTCCCCATGATAATGACAAGTTGAAGCTGCTTTTTCTTGTGTTTTCCTACGGTGGAGTGACTGATTCACCACTTTAATCTACTCAATCAATTCCTCAAGCCGTGCTTTTGTCACTTCACATCAAACAACAATCCTTCACTGCCCAATAACCAGCACGGCCGTGTCCAAAAGCACTGGCATGTAATGGAGAAATATAACTGAATCTTTGACTCTGCTCACTGGAATATTCAACTGTCCTTGCCGATTTCTTTGACATTGGTTGATTCCAATGCGTTTATACTGTCGATCAAAAGATTTTTTCACAAAATGCTATTATGATTTTGACAAAAAGAAAATAATAGCTCTCCACAGTTCTATGCTTTTTTTAACTCTACATACTTCTATGATTTTTTTTTCCCAAATTGCTGTTCTGGTTTGGGCCAAAAAACTTACTCAATTACTCCACATAGCACTGCTACTTCAGTAAAGTAGTTGCAATTTCAGATTGATGTAGATATTTTAAAAATTGTTTTTTAAAATGATTAAGATAAGAGTAAAATATTTTTCCGTTAGTGTTTAATGTTTTTGTTAACTGCACCAATTTGATATTCATTTATAAAAAAAAAAATTATATTGTTATTATATTTAGATTATTAAGTTTTGAGAGAGATAGAGTTAGGGAGTGAATTTCTTTTCACTACAGCATATAACAATGGATCATTTTCTGCAAGCCAAGGCAACATCATGAAAAACAAAAGTGATCAGATCATATCCTTTACAACAAGTTAGAGGCAACTCCAATACATCATAAAATTCATTTTTCCACTAATCATTCAGCAGATAGAAGTGTTACCAACAAACATGTCGCTTACAGCTTAGAGCTAGAGACATCTCCAATACACCATAACATTCATATTGTCACTAACCAATCGGCAGATGGAAGTATTACCAGCGAACATTCAGCAAAAGTACCATGTAAACTTTGGAAGTAATGCTTCCATGTGTTGTTGTGAGTTGTCATTGTGAGTTCCCAACCGTCAACGTAGAAGTTGTTATTTCCTATGTATGAGTTGTAGTCATGATCTAGATGTGTAGAAGTCAGTGTTTTATGTCCTAAATATTTGTAACTATTGTGATTAATAACTGTTGTGGTAAAAAAAAAAAGAGTGTTGTTTTGTGTTATGTATACAATCTCTCTGCTCTCTTCTATTTTTCTAATAGAAGATGTGAGAGAGCCTTGAGCTTTGTTGCTTTGTAAATATATCTTGATAGAGTGTGTGATATAGAATTAATTCAGAGCTGGTGTGTTGTGTGTGTTTTGTTAATTTGCTTTGAAGATGGTGGAGTTGTTATATTATTTAAAAGAAAATGTTGGTAATGGTGCAGTTTTAGCATGCTATTATATTGTGCAAGAGTTAAATGATGCATAACCACAAAGAACATGCTAACTGTTGAATAGATTGATGTGACCCGTAGTGCTCTCGAAGCATAAGTCATAGGTACTTCTTAATAAGGTCAAGCTCCGTGATAGACCACCCTAGTGAAGCATCAATACAAGTTATTTTATACAATGTTAAGTTGTAGAATTGTCTGTTGAAGACATTTTGTACCCATAATACTATACTAGATAATTGGTGAATATAGCTCAAGGCCATATATTCAACATATGGTGGAAGTTTCGTAAGATGGTTTAGTATCCAGAGTGACCTTTTGGGCTCCACCCACGCTCCACGAGGTTGAGAAGCATCAATTATGTAAAATACTTGAGAGAAATTTGTCAAAAATTCGGTTATTGTTACAATGTTTATTTTCTATATTTGTCATGTAATTAAGAGAGGGCGTTGGAAGTAATGATTCCATTTATTTTTGTGAGTTGTCATTGCGAGTTCCCAAGCGTTAATCTAGAAGTTGTTGTTTCCTATGTATGAGTTGTAGTAGTGATTTAGATGTGTTGAAGTCGTTTTGTGTCCTATATATTTGTAACTGTTGCGATCAATAAAAAATAGAAGTCTGAGTTTTTTCTTGTGTACACAATCTCTCTATGTTGTCTTCTATTTTTCTAATAAAACCAAGACAACATGTGCATACGTTGGCTCTAATTACCTAAGAGCATGACGAAATAAAAACCATTCCAAGATGCATAGCACATAAAACCCAAGAAATGACACACAATGGTGTTGTAACATAGAAATTTGAACTATAAGAATCACCTACATAAAACCAACCATTAACATAAATGAGATACAAGTAGTATTTAATACTAGTATAACAATATATTTAATATTAATTCAACATGTATGAACTTAACATTCAACCAATATCAACTTAACATTTACAAGTGTCGACAGTTGGTAAAGAAAACTTTAACCTCTTTTAATTATTTGTTCCTATAATCAACTCAAATAAACCCCAACAATTCCTTTTCCACATACTTACAAAACTAAATGTCAATTCCTTTTCCATCCCCTTAGAAAGACAAACCTCACCACAACCGAATTCCAAAGGTAAGTTTTGATAAGCCAAGTTCGAAAGCAGTTTCTTCCTCTTTCTCTTTGATTTTTGATAACTATGTTTCAAAAGGTTTTCATATTATGGATGGGTTGAACTAAGTATGTCGAGTTATAACTTAATTATTATTCTGGTTCTGAAGATTATAGAAGATTATAGTTAGTGTGATTCAAAGTAGTTAGAAAAAGACAAAAAAAAATTACTTTCTCATAATACTTTTATCATATTTAAAAATATATTCACTTTAGGGAAGAGAGAGACATCTCACAGTTAAAGGATACCCAATTAACTAAAGCTATGGGAATAATTGGCCTTGTACAAAAGTAATTGTAAATCTAAAACCGCAAAACAAAATCATATAATTATTAGGTTGAGGGGTTGGACTTAGTTGTAAATCTAAAACCACAAAACAAAATCATATCATTATTAGGCTGAGGGGTTCGACTAAGAGCATGCCACCTCGATAGGAGTTGTGAAGGTCTTCATGTTGTTAGAGGAATAACAAGGTGTCGCTCCATCCTCTCCATTTGTTTTCCAAGATCCCTCAAATCCTTGTGCAAATTATCAAGGGATTGAAAAATATCCATACAAAACACTTTCATATTATTATATTAAAATCTAATTTCCCCATATCTAAACATATCTTGAACTTTTATTTTGAAAATTTACTTTGAGAAAATTATATTATAATACAACTTTCATACTAAAACCTTGTTTACATGCTTTTGCAAATTATCAAAACATTGAAGAATATGCATACAAAAACTTTCATATGATTATATTAAAATCTAATTTCCCCATATCTGGACCTATCTTGAACCTTTATTTTGAAAATTTACTTTTGAGAAAATTATATTATAATACAACTTTCATAATAAAACCAAAACCTTATTTAAAATTATTTAAAATTCTAAACTTTAAATGGATCCACATTCTTAACAATATTTGCAGTCCAAGAATTGATTTATTCCAACATTATAATTGATATTTAATTAAAATTTACTTTTAAATTTATATTTAAAAAAAATATCACATTTAATTTTATTTTAAAAAATATTTTAAATTATACCTATCTAACAATTAAATTTTATAGAAAAAAAAGCGAATTGATATTTATATATATAATATATATATATATATAAATAAGGGGTAATAAACAATCTGCAAGTTAAATTATAGGAGATGGTTGAATTTAAACCATGTATAACCGCACTTAAAAACTTAATTACTCAGTATACATTACATTGTTGAGATACACACACGTAAAGTACTTTGCCCTGTAATACCTGGGCTTGAGTTATGAAACACAATGTATGGGTTAAGTGAAGTGCAGTCCACATATGGACAAGAGTGCGATCCTAAAGATCTTCATGAATCTGATCAGTCATAGGCCATGGCACTAACCCAATATCAAATCAGTGTAAGGCATGGGGGCAAACCTAAACCAAAAAAAAAGTAATTATTGGGAACATACTGTTTTCCTTGTTCTTGTTGGCTAGTGGCATGGTGTGTGGGATCCCATTAATAATTTACTATTGGTACAGTTAATTTCAATGCTTTTAAAAGCAGAAGCCATGCAAACATCCTTTGCAGCTAAGCTTCAGTATACTGATATTCCAAGTGCTAAAATTATTAGGATGGCTGCCTGTAGAGTCCTCTGCTAAGTTTCAGTATATTGATATTCCAAGTACTAGAGTTATTAGGATGGCTGTCTGTGGAGTCCTCTTGTAAGTTTCAGTATATTTATATTCCAAGTGCTAAAGTTATTAGGATGGCTGCCTGTAGAGTCCTCTGCAGCCACACACTTAGGCAGATCAAGCAGAGATCTGCATCCCCATTTTCTATACTTAGTGTAGGCCATAGAAGAGAAGTAGGATTTGGTGACTGTGCAGAAAGATCTCCTGCAATCAGTTCTCTGGCACATAGGAAGACAACATCAACTAGTAGTGTAAAAAACATAGTGTTAACAGTAGAGGAGACCAGGAGGCTGTTGAGGGCTGTTAGCATAGAGGAACTGAGGAGAATGTTGCAAGAAAATGGGAAGGAATTTGTGTCTTATACAGAGCTGTTGGACATGTGTAAGAGATGGAGCTTCAAAGAATCTGATGAGGAGGCTGCCAGGACTGCTAGAGAGCTAGAGGAGACAGGAGTTGTGCTTAATTTGAGAGGAAGAGTTTATCTCAAACCAGAGAAGGTGAGGTGATGCATGCATGCATTTGTAGGAACTTATCTTAAATCTATTGAGCAAAACTGATATAATTAGTCATCTCAGTCCTTTCTAACAATTTAAATAATTAGTTTATATCAGTCTATTCCAACAGTCTAGCTAGTAACTAAGTAACAATATTTATATATTCTCACTGAACCTGCAGCATCTATGACAATTTTGCAGCATCTATGATAATTTTGCAGTTTGGTTGATATTTAATTCAAAGTTATTAAAGTTCAAAACACGTTTATATCTCTCTTTGTTTAGAAGGTAAATTCAATCAGTGATATAAAGTATTTAAATCATAAAATATTTTTTTGGAGATTTGAATATAATTGGGATCTTGCTGCATCACATGCAAGTCATCCTTTGGATGTAAGCATGTATTTATTTTATCGTTTTTCATCTGTTTTCTCTGATTTATCTTCTTTCTATCAACTTATTTCTATTAGTTGGTTTTTAAATTTTATTCTCTATTCATTGAATAGATAAAATCTATTAATTTTATTCTACTCCATACATAAAATCTATAAAAATATAATGAAACTTTTGACCCAGTGATGGGAACTTGCACCATAAATGAAAATATTATCAAGTTTAGATCCAAAATTCTATATTATATTTATTGATTATATATCTCCTTCAAATATTAGTAGTTTAATCCATTTTATTTATATTAAAGTTAATACAATCGCTATAAAATTTCCCATTATGGTCGCGTGATGAAACTTAACCGAGTGATGGGAGTTTACACCATAAATGGAAATATTATCTAATTGACATCCAAAATTCTGTATTATATTTATTTGTTATATATCTCCTTCTTCAGATATTAGTTATTTAATCCATTTTATTTATATTAAATTGTATAACTATTGCTGGTAATGGTGTACGGATGGTAGCTTATTTAATGATAATACCTGCAAGTACTTTGAACCTTTTACAAATATATCAAAATCACATTGAAAAGTTGATATTTAATAGTATCATTGATTTATATGCTTTATTTTTAGTTAATTCATACTTAATATTTACACTTATAATAATTGTTTTTCCAAATTTTTTTATATGAACAAGTTGCAGAACGTTCAATTATTTTATTATAAGTAGTTTCTTCCTAATATATTAATATTTCGTTGAATTTAATTTGATTATTGAATTATTGAATATTTTGGAATTTAATTAGATTTGAGAAAATATTCTGGAATTGGAAAGCTAGGAGTAAGATCAACTTTTTGGCATTTCTTCTCCGAAACTTAATTAGATTTGTGAAAATATTCTGGAATTAGAAACACAGGAGCCAGATCAATTTTTTGGCCTCTCTTTCCCATCTCACAAAATATGTGTGATACTCTCCATCCAATTTCAGAATATTCCTTTCTCAATACTTCTAATATTAACAATAATGGTTTTCTGAACTTTCTTCTCAAATTCTTCTGTCCTATCTGAACATTCAGGTCTTGTCATTCTAGAATATTCCGGAAACCAGCAATCTGGATCAAAATGGTTTAATGCTTTTGCTGAATTTAGTATTCAATTTGCCACTTTAAGACAATTCTGGAATTGGACAGACAGGAGGGAGATCCATTTTTGACCTCACTCTTCTCACTGTCATTTCAGAATATTCCTGGTTTTCTTTATCTGATTCCAAAATATTCCCGAAATCCACAATTAAAATAGAGATCAATTAAATTTTATTAATTTTTTTGTCAAATTTTCACTTCATTTTTTCATTCTGGAATATTTTTGAAATCTGTAATTTATATAAAAATGATTCAGTATTTCTTAGACTGAACTTAATTAGATTTGCGAAAATATTCTGAAATTAGAAAAACAAGATCAATTTTTTTGGCCTCTCCTTCCATTTCAGAAAATATGTGTGGTCCTCTTCATCCAATTTCTGAATATTCCTAAAATCCACAATTAAAATAAAGATTGCTCAATACCTTCAATAATAACAATAATGATTTTTTTAACTTTTTTCTCAAATTCTCCTGTCTTAATCAAAATGGTTTAATGCTTTTGCTAAACTTAACATTGATTTGCTATTTTAAAAACACTCTGGAATTAGACAGACCGGAGTCAATTTTTGACTTACTCTTCCCAGTACCATCTCAGAATATTCCGGGTTCTCTTTATCTGATGCCAAAATATTCTTAAAATCCAGAATTAAAATAGAAATAGCTTAAATTTTAATAATTTTCTTCTCTAATTCTTCGTCCTATCTGAACAGGTCGCCAGAGCAATAAGCAGAGTGATGCCATTGGGGCCGCCATCAGGAGACGATCCTCGCATACAGGAATTGAAGCAGCTGAGCAGACAGAAAGGCATCATCGATGAGAAGGCTCAGAAACAAGTTCAGATGGAGCTCTGCTTTGGGTTGGGATTCCTCATTCTGCAGACAGCGGGACTGCTTCGTCTCACGTTCTGGGAACTTTCTTGGGACATCATGGAGCCCATAGCTTTTTATCTGGGCTCTTTCTATATGATATGCGGATATGCTTTCTTTATTGTTACCTGCAAGGATCCCACCTATCAAGGCTGGTTCACGACCAGATTCAAGTCCAAGCAAAAAAAACTCATGCGAAAAACAAACTTCGATCTCCAGCGCTTCACCCACCTGCAAAATCTCTTTAAAATTCCCACGAAAGCCATGGACTCAACATTCTCTACTGGTAATTCTCGGGGGCTCTTGGATCTTCTGGATGAACGAGAATTAAGGCAAAATCCTTCTGGCTGACAACCAGATTCCTAAAACTCTCGACTCTGTACAGTGGGTCGAACACTTTAGATACTGTAATTAGGGCAACTTCGGCCTCTGTGGAATCTGTATATGGTAAACTAAAATAATTATGGTTTCAGTTTCCGGCTTATTATAGGCTCAAAGGCAAGGCTTCTATTGTCATTAGAAACAAGTTATGGTTGGTTTAATATGGCCTTTCATGTTACAGCTCATTATATTTCCTTAATATAATATACATATTGATTTTCTCTTTTCAAAAAAAACTAAAATAATTATAGACCAGGCATTTCACATGTCTAAATTATATAGTTTTTTTTTTTTTTGGTATATATTTTTTTATTTTATTTTAACATTATAAATATATTCAACATTTATCGACTTTATCTTTTAACGAAATAAAGGCTTTTCAATGGACTAATCACTGTCATTTTTTAATGCTCATGTTCAAGTTTTTAACACATTTCTGGGTTGTTTATTCTTATAGCTTTATCCTAAGAAATTGAAGTTTCATGAAAATGTAAATCTTAATGGAAAGAAAATAAATCTAAACAAACTATCTCAATTATCAAATTAAAATAATAATTTCATCTAAATAACAAATATTTCTTTAATTATAATAAAAAATATATTTTAAAATATATCTAACATTTATCAATTTCATAGAGATAAACCGTTTTCAATCAAATAATCACTATGATTATAATTTTTATTTTAAACTAGAGTTTATGTTTTTACACACATTTTATTTATGAAGTTGTTTATTCTTTTAGCTTTATCTTAAGAAATTGAAGTTTCATAAAATGTAAATCATAATGGAAAGAGAACAAATCACTAAAGCAACTCAACTATCAAATTAAAATATAATTTCATCCTTTCTTTAATTATATAATAATTTCATTATTCTTTAATTGTTTTAAAATTTATATTTAAAAAAAAATTTATTTATTTTTACAAAAAAAAATAAATTATTATTTAAAAAAAGACTATATTTTCAATTTTGGATTTTGTTCCTTTAAAATTCTAAAAGGTCACATGTTATGAGTTGCCGGAGATTTATTTTATTAATGTGTTTAAGCTTTTGCGTACCAGGCTTAGTGGACTCTATAATCACCGGAACTTAGACACTATTTTCTTTGTTTAATAAAAGTAATTTTAAAACGATAATGTTTTTATAATGTTAAATTTTTAATATGGAATTTTAAGGATTATTAAATATTTTGTATGTTTTTGAGTAAGTTAGTATGTTTATTATATTAGAATATCAAAATGCTCTTAATATATTGTTAAAAAAAATCTTTGAAATTTTTTCTATGCCCATGATTATCAAAGCAAGAATTTTTTTAGTTAATTTTTTAAGACATGTCAAAAAAATTGTGGGGTTTTTTAAATTAGGAATCAGATCCTAATTAAATAGGGTTGGATCTATTTTGAAAGGGAAATTAGGTCATTAAGTTTATTTTTTATAGACATAGACATCTATAGAAGTGAGAGGTCAAGGAAAATTGTTGCAACATATCTCATCATATAGCTCAATGTATGTTTATTTGTAACCAACATTTCTTAATCTTCCCCTTTCCTTACATTTTGACTAGCTAGGAAACAAGTGATATCAAAAACCTATTCTAATGCTCCACCATGTCTAGTGGCTCATAGATATTGTTTAGTCAATTTAATATTTTTAAATTGTAAGCATAAATTATCGATCAGGGCAGGTAAACTAATGAAGTACAAGTGCACTGTATGTGCTAAAATTTGTTTATGTCATTAAGGTGATTATGTTATCGTTATCTAAATTAGTGTCGAACTCTATAATCAGTGTTAAGACGATGTTATTGTACTAGGATATTATTTCTCAAATTTGTTAATTGATTACTCTAAATGATATTTCTAGAATTAGTTGAATTGAACTTTTTAGAATGGTTGGATAATGATTTTAACTCTTTTCAATGAATATGTTAAGTTAATTTGATTTCCAACTTATCACTTGTTTTCGGATTTTTATGCTGCAGCTAAACAAAGCTAATTATGAAAGCATAAAAATGACATAAATAAAATTATGTTTTATCAACTTAGAAGATGAAATGTGGTTGAGTAGACTGCCACTCTTATCTACTGCAACTTCATTCAATGCAAAATCAAAATAGAAAAAAGATAACTAAGCTTATGAATGAAATGAAATTACTAAGTTATGCTAGGTATGAAGCAAAATAAATGATTGAGTTATGCTAGGTATGAAGCAAATGAAATGACCGAGTTATGCTAGATATCAAGCAAACAAAATTATCGATACAGAGATCAATCAAGTAAACCTAGTCGCGAACTCCATTGAACTGCATCTTAAAAACATGAAAACAGATCATTCACGAATTAAATCTATGAAATAAAAGAAAATCCAATTACAGTGAATCAAAGACCTAATCTGCGTGCAAGGGCCTTCCACGAGGCAGTTAGTCACCTTAAATCAACAACACATAAAATGTATTAACCAAGATCTTTGCATTAAATGGAAAAGAGTTTCTACAGGATGCTTCAAAATTACATATGGTGGCGCACTGTTACACAGAGCTGCCATTATTTTTATAGAGTTTTAATTAACAATATGAGAAATTCAAGCCTACAGGACTTTGCTACAATCCTTATTAAACTAAATCATATCGCTTATTTGTCTATTTGCTATTGAAAAATAAAATCGATAATATCTCTTGAAACTCGAACTTTGTTCCATCATGCTATCTTGTGGTTGATCGTGTTGTAGTGTGGATATCTTGATGAATTAGTCGAGTAAACAAGAAGAAATCCATGAGAAAATCATTCCCTGTATACCCATATACTTCTTTGTTGAGATGGCGCACTCGAACCCTATCAACAATGGAAGTAGCTACAGATCTATGGATTAGCTGCAGAATCAAGTCAATTCTGTAGTTGCATGTAAACTTTAATAAAACAATAAGGCATATTGACAAAATATGAAAAAGAAGACATATGAATGTTTACCTTATCAAAGCCTTATGTTTATTGCATTTATTTAGATGATAGTGATAGGAAAAAGGAGGTGAATATGGACAAAAAAGGTGTCAAGATAAAGCAGTTCTTGGACTCTACATTCCCCCACACTGGAGGTTTTGTGTGTCCTCATACAAAATATAATTGTCATTTTCTTGTATACCTTTGCTAGTACATCCAGATCTCACTTTCTTCTTCTTCTTGGCAGTCATTGCCATCCTTGGTTTCCTCATAAGGGTCTTATACTTTAGGTTAATGACTTCTCTTTTCATGGCCTTGTTTTCTTTTTTCAATTTCTTATTCTTTTTATACCATAGACTTAAGTGAAGAATGAGGTTATCACTCTTGGCAATTTGAATTCCATTTTGTGCCTTCAGCGTTTGATTTTCAGTTTTGAGGTACCTGTTTAATGTCTCCATCTAAAAGATTTATTGTTTCAAGACATTAGATGCTGGAGGTTCTTGTGGCTCATTAAATTGGTTGCTTTCTTCCTTTGGGCTCTGAATTGATCCTTTGGCTACTGCTTCTTTTCTCTCTAATGATTCTATGTAATCATAAAATTCTTGCTGAACATGATCAATACCTGGGCTTTGTACTGGAATCCTTTGAGGTGAAATGATGGGAGGTGGTGATACCTTTGGTGACAATCTCAGTGATTCTCTCAGAGAGTTCTCAAGACCTTCAGATTTCTCTTTTGACTCAAGATCGATATGTTCTACAACTTCTGAGGCTGCTTCTTTCACTATGTTAAATCTGGTGCTTCTTCTCAAACATGTGGTTGGTAATCCTTGAATTTTCTTTTCTTTAGCTTTTGAATTTTCTTTCTGAGGAAGGATTTTTGTTTGAGGTAAAACCCTTGTTTCCTTGCTGGTTTTCTTTCTTCTAAGACTTTCTTTGTTCAATTTTTGCAAAATTTCTACAATTGGTAGATCATCCTCTAATAATTCTTGTTGATGTTGTGTTTCTTGTTCTCTTATTGTCTCACTTTTCCTCTTTCTCCCCCTTAGGGCTTTTCTACCACTTGAATGTTCAGGGGTTTTCTCTTCAAAGTGATTTCTTACTAGAAAATTTTCCCAATTGTCACCTATGCTTTGAAGATGAAACTCAATCAAGAATTTTATTAACCCGTGATAGTACATTGTGTTGTTTATAAACTGGATTTTCTTGTGAACATTTACTAACATTTTCTTAAGGCTATGTAACAGAAAGTATGGAAGATTCATTTAATGCTCTTCAAGGAAATTCATCAATAGCCTAATGTGATAGAAAAACATACACGCAAGTCGACCTTCACAAGTAACAAATTTCTAAAGGACAAGGAGCAATTTCTCCATTTACTTTTGAAGGCAGAAATAGGAATACCTTTTCTGAAGGCAGTAGTATCCATTCTTGGGTTTTTCAAGAAAATTTTCCAATCTTCCCCTTCGATTCCTCTGTTCTTGAACCATTTTTCTCCAGCTCTAGGCATTTTGGTGGCTTCTGCAATCAAGGACTCTGTTACTGCGAACTTGACATTGCCTATTTTAACTTCTATTCCATCAAAAGATCGTGAAAAGGTTTTGTTGGGACAGGGTCCCCTAAGGTCAATTTTGGGGCAAAAGCCCAAGTGTTGGGGTTGAAAGCCCTAGTTTTTGCGATGTAAAGTGTAAAGTCTCCACAAGTTATGGTCGCGGAGCGCATAGATGTAAAGTGTCATAAAGGTTTTTTATCCTTCATTTATGTAAATTGTTTCGGCTTTAGAAGATCTACCCATGGTCCACGGACCATGTGATTGTATAAAAAGGGAAGTCTTAGAAGAGTCTAAGGCAATAGTTTTAATGAAGAATGAATGTAATGGGTCAGTAGAAGTGACGAGCGAAGAGCCTTAGAGTAGAAGAGAGGATCTGCAGTTGAGTACGCAGAGGCCTAGAGTAGAGTCCACAACTAAGTGTGCGAACCCCTGTAGCTGAGTGCGCAGGGTAGGTTCGAGTCTGTAAGCAAATCTGAAGTATCAATAAAGAGATTATTCTAGAAATATTTGTGTTTTGTCCATTTACTTCTGTCATGAATGAATGCGTTTATGTTATGATGATTATTGGGTTTATGATTTAATATTGTATTGATATGCGATTCTGCATGGTTTACATTGTTATATGAATGAAAGTAATAATATCTGTTTACACGAAGAATATCTTAATGCATGCTAAAGATATCGGACACTTAAACTGATCTGGATAACTACAAAAGTAGAATCAATCTCAGAAGAGTGTAAGTAGTTGATTTGCCTGTTTAGGGTCCGCGAAAAATAGTCATAGACCTTCACGAAGGTCTAGAGGGTGATTAAGAAAAGTATATCGATAAGCCCTAAAAGGCTTATCGATCTGTACAAAGGAAAATTTAGGGCATAAAATGACATCATAACCATCTCTGGGTGCAGAAACTTGGTTCCAGCATCCCCCCATATTTCTTCGGGTAAGACTTTATTCCACGCTCCACGGATTGATGCCGAAAGGGTCATTAGTGTAGGGATTGTTTGGCAAACTTAACACTGAACCTCGATCAAAACCCCCTATGCCAACAAATGGTTCTGTTACCAGGACCGGGATCTGCATAAAGAGATGTGTGATGTCACATCACTAGAATCCAACTAACAAGGAAATTGAGGATTGGTTGGATAGAAATATCCAAGAATTCATGGTGAAAGAGAACAGAAATCCATGATTGACGAAAGAACAATGGTTGGACAGGTATCTGTACACAGAGATACATGAAATTTTCTTATGTTCCTTCACAGCCGAATTATATGAGTGGATCGCTAAATTGGCAGACAACCAAGGAAGGTGGAGGCTTGACGGTCCGATAGTGTGGAACCCAGAGTTAGTGCGGAGATTGGAAGCCTATGAAGATAAGATCACACACGTTGTTGATCATTGGCTTGATCGTATCATAGGAAGATTTGTGACAGAGTTCATGGTCAATACCTCGGTTAGTTATAACGAAGCAAAGTGACACTTCTTCAAAGGATCGCTAGGTAAGTGTTTAAGGTCTTTGAATACTTGGATTAAAATGCTCTTGTGTGAAAAGCGGGTTATGCAATTACCTTGATGTTTGGAGCTACGCAAAGTGGAAAGTTATTTAGGGAATGAAAAGGAACATGAACTGAATATAGCCTACTGATTGAGCCTCCCCTGAGTGATGACGAAGAAGAAACACAGGCTTCTCTGCAAAGCGATGTCTAGTTAATAAGGTGAGGGTTCCCGCGAATACCACATCCACCCACACCACATCCATCTTCACCTCCACCGCATACACCTTCGCCCACACTACCACTACCTCCACCACCGTTCAATATGGCGAATTCAGTAAAATTGCCCATTTTCAAGGGCTTAGGGAATGAGGACCCGAACCAGTTTTGGTTCATTGCAAAGGTTGTGTGGGAAGCCCAGGGAATTACAGATGATCAAATGAAGAAAGCTACATTGGTTACAGCTTTACAGGAACGCGTGCTAACATGGTATATTAAGTACTACACTGATAACCCGATGGCTGCATTAGCGGACATTCAGACTGCGCTAAATAAGGAATTCAATAGGCCCAAGTCTGAAGTGCAATTGATTGTTGGATTCAAGGAGATCATGATGAAGCCTGGCGAGACACCCTGAGAGTTGAATCCGAGATTGAAGTGAAATATCCATGAAGCTAACATGAATCTTACATATGGGTAGCAAACGAATGGTTTGTGGCTTTGCTCTTGCCTCATCTAAGGGTTGCTTTATCACAAAAAAATATTGGCACCCAGGGAGAGGCCCTGGAGATTGCGATGAGATTGCACGAGACACTAGTTCAAGATGTTGCTTTGGGAGTTCAACAGATTCACACGGAGTTGCAGAACCTTTGCCTGGAATTCCAAAGTCTAAAGAAGGATAGAGTGGCTCGGTCAAAGGTGCGAAGAGGTTTGGTGTTTGAAATGTAAGAGTCAAGGGTATGATAAATATTATTGCCCTGTCTTCGTGAATTATGTTGCAGGAGGAGGTTCGATGCCTCTGAGGTCGGAAGCTCAAGCAGGACCAAGTACAAGGACCACGCTATGGTGTGCTATCTGTCAAGTAGCTAGAAAACATGTGACAGATAATTGTCACTTGCTGCAGAAATTTGTACAAACACTAGAACATCTCTTCTGCAACTTCTACAAATCAGTAGGTCACGATGAGCGCAATTTCCATAGTTATGAGTTAATGATGGAGAGAACGCCCACCTGTCGAATGTAGACAGAAACTCGGCCTCCGGATCAAGGCGCTAGGGAAGTGCGATGAGGATATTAGGGGCACGGACGAGGCCGAGGTGGAGGAGGACCTGCACGAGGTTGGGGGCAAGTTATTTCCTACAATTGTGGAGGTCTGAGACACTACGCACGAGAATGCATGAACCCGACGCACCTTTTGTGCCCATACTTTACATAGTTTCACCATGTGACAAAAGATTTCCCTATATTAATAGCTAAGATGTGCGAAAAGGGGACACAACTTCAATAGCCTACACAGAACCTGCAAATGATGAGGGTCAAACCCCGCAAAGAGGATCCCAATGTGAATATTGTGCTGCGAAGTGGAATGACAACTAGCAAAGATAAGGGAAAGCAGCCTGAAGAAGGTGAATGGGTCCACAAAGCTCCAGAAAAGGAGATTGACTTTGATTTGGAGCGTGAAGGAAACCTTCATGGAAGCAAAGAAAAGCTTCGTTGAAGCTTCTACCTCTAGAAGTCAGGAAAAGCAGTCTGAAGAAATGGACCCATCCATGCTTACTACCTTTCAGGAGACCTGTATGAAGCTACTACACAATAGCAAGGCCGTAAAGGGATTACAGGAGTTGATCAATAAATGTGTTGGTAATGCTCCTGAGAGACTGCACATGGTTAGGAAAATTGGAAAGCATGAGGAAAGAATAGGGCGTGAGATGAGGCTCACTGCACAAATAGGAGAGTATGAAATGGACCAAGTTATTCTAAATCTTGGGACAGATGTGAATGTTTTGCTGAAACAAACATGGGAGAGAATGGGGAGACCTACACTGTAGTGGTCTCCTATTCAATTAAGGATGATGAATCAGCAAAATATTATCCCCATGGGAAGATTACAGGGAGTGACAGTCGATATCGAAGGCGCGAGCACATTGGCGGATTTCAAAGTAATAGAGATTGTCGATGACAACAATCCCTACCCTGCGGTCCTTGGAATCAACTAGGCTATCGACATGAACGAGGTGATCAATTTGAAGAAGTGGACAATGTCATTTGAAAGAAAATCGCTTTGCATAGTAGTACCATTGGACCCTACAGAAGGACCACACTATACTGAACCGGTCTGCGATTACAAAAGTGATGATGATTTGGACCAAATTTATAAGATGACAGTGTGAGATCAAGAGTGGGTGAATCCAAAAACTGATGGACGTATTGCATGGGACCGTGAAAGCTCCTTCACATCAGATTCAGATTGGGAATTGGAACACTAGCAGAATATATTGCACAAAGTGTCTACACTACGATGTAACATGATGACCAAATCGCTACAATGTGTATCGTCAGAGGTAAGAAGTCTTCCTTATTATGATGGTTTAACTGAATTTTTTGGATGCATTTGAAAGGGAAGTGTCAGAGAAGCATCGCTTCCAAGCCTTGGACTTGGCGCTGCGCTACACCTGCAAGATGGTGGGGTACGCATAAAGACAATTTCGATGGATGGCGCGAATATAGAAGACTGATGAGGGTGCAGTTTGGTCGCCCAAAGATGCGATTGATAGATAAATATGATGGGAGGAGTGATCCACATGATCACTTAGCCAAATGAACCGATGCTTATGGAGCAAAACTGCAATCGGAGTGGGTGCATCTGTTCTATCACACCTTGGATGTAATACCTATGAATTGGTACTTGGAGAAGGAGCTCCACCATGGCACGGATGAATGGGATATTTTGAGACAAGGATTCTTCATGACATTCAGCTTTGAGGATGGATTCGAGTGCATCGATGAAGCACTATAGGAGGTTAAGGCAGTGATCTTCCAAATCCTGCAGGATCCCTTGGATTTGATTCAACCAGATTGGACCACCCAACTGTGGCATGCGCTGGAGTGCTACAATGTGACTGCTGAAGAAGAAGAGGAGGATCCAAGGAACATTAATATCCTAGAGATAGAAGGTCACCACAAAGTTGAGGGGCCGCAAATAGAGAATCTAGATATCTCCATGCCCCTGAAAATGAGACAAGTGAAAATTGGGACGGAGGAGGAGTCAAAGTTTGCAAAGATAGGGGACTACTGGGATGATGCTACAGTGGATAAGGTCGCTGAATTTCTCTGTGAATACGAAGATTGTTCCCTACAAAGTTTTCAGACTTGAAAGGCATAATAGGTGATTTAGGAGTCATGAGGATAACATTGAAACCAGATGTGAAGCTTGTGAAATAGAGGCCATATCACCTCAATCCTAAGTACAAAGAAAGGGTTCGCTTAGAATTGGAAAAAATGTTGGCAGCAGGAATCATTGAACCAATGGAGGAGTCTGATTGGGTTAGTCCCATGGTAGTTTAGGAAAAGAAGTAGAAGGATGAAATAAGGATTTGTGTAGATCGTAGGAAGCTGAATAATGCTTGTGTACATGATCCTTTTCCAATTCTGTTCACTGATGAAGTGTTGGATAATGTAGGAGGACATGAATCATATTCATTCATTGATGGGTTCTCGGGGTACCATTAGATCAAGATCGCGCCAGAAGATAGGAGTAAGAAAACCTTTGTGACTGAATGGGGATGCTTTCAGTATACTATAATGCCTTTTGCACTCAAGAACAGGTCGATGATATTTTTGCACGTAATCATCATGGCGTTCAAGGACTTCATTCACAAGTTTTTGGAGGTATACTTTGACGATTGGACAATGTTTGGGTTGGTAAAACGCCATGTAGCTATTCTACACTTGATGTTGGATACATGCCGGAGGTATCAGATGGCACTAAATTTGATGAAATGTTTGTTCTGTGTTCCCTTCAAAATCTTACTGGGTCATGTAGTATGAATACAAGGATTAATGGTGGATCTAGCTAAGATCGCGGTTATAATCAATTTGGAGGCACTAAGAAGTGTTAAACAGCTGCGCCCAACTCTAGGACATACTAGTTATTACCGAAAGTTCATCAAGAGTTATGCCCAGATTACCACGCCGATTGAAAAATTGTTGAAGAAGGATGCTACATTCTATTGGAATGAATAATTTCAGTAGAGCTTAGATGTGTTAAAAGAAAAGATGGTCACTGCACTGATCCTAGTCTTCTGAGATTGGAAGAAGGAATTTCATGTGCATGTGGATGCGTCATGTATTACACTGGGAGCAGTATTGACATAGGCTGGTGAGGGAGAGTTGGATAACCCTATCTCATTTGCAATCAGAAAGTTATCTAAGGCTAAGAAGAATTATTCAACGACAGCATGCGAAGGGTTGGCTATGGTGTACATGCTCCAAAAGTTCAGACACTACTTTCTAAGCGAACACTTTAAGATGTATACAGACCATTCTGTATTAAAGTACCTAGTCAACAAGCTTGTGTTGGGGGGAAATATGTAGATGGATGGTGTTGTTTCAGGAATATGATTTCGAAGTCATTGTGAATCCAAGGCAATTGAATGCAGGACTAGATCATCTGTCGCGCATTGAAATAGGGGAGGAGCCTACCAATTTAGAGGAGGGGTTACCTGATGCGTAGCTCTTCGCAGTGTGCATATCATATAATCATTTTGCAGACATCATACACTTTCTAACTACAGGAACGGCTCCAAAAGAGTACACCAACCAACAAAAGAAAGAATTGGTGGTGCACGCAACAGAATTTTCTGTTATTGCGGGTCACTTGTATAAGATGGGAGTGGATGAGATATTGTGACGTTATGTACCTGAGTTTGAATGAAGCAAAATCCTAGACAAAGCTCATGGAGGGGCTGTGGGAGGCCATTATGCAGGAAACACAACAACATAAAAGATTTTATGCACTGGGTTGTGGTGGCCGACACTGCATAAGGATTCAAAAGCATATTGTAGAGTGTGCGATGCATGTTAACAGACAGGCAGGCCATCACGGAGGAATGAGCTGCCTCTTAATCTGCAAGTGTCATTGCAGCCATTTGAAAAATGGGCAATTGTTTTTGTAGGACCGATTCAGCCTGCAGGAAAGAAGACGGGTGTGCAATATATCATCACTGCGACTAAGTATTTGACCAGATGGGTGAAGGCGCAACTTGCAAAGGATTGTATAGGGGCAACAACAACAAAGTTCTTGTTTGAATATGTGCTGACCAGGTTCGGTTGCCCAAAGGTGTTAATGAGTGATCATGGTACACACTTCCTTAATGAAACAATCAGCGCGTTGGCAGAAGAATTCCAAGTTTATCATCAAAAGAGCACGTCATATCACCCTCAGGCTAACGGGACGGTGGAAGCGGTTAATAATATATTAGAGAATGTGCTGACCAATGTTTACAATGCTCAAAGGAATGATTGGGACGTGCGCATACCAGCGGCGTTATGGGCCTATAGAACTACCTGTAAGAAGTTGATTGGACAGACACCTTTTAGGCTGGTCTATGGCATAGAAGTTGTGATGCCGATGGAATACATTGTACCTAGCCTACGCATAGTGGCTTTCATAGGAATGGTGGACCATAGAGCCTTAGAAGAAAAGCTCGTGCAATTGACAGAGCTAGAGAAAGATAGATTCTTGGCTAGATTTCATCAACAAGTTCAGAAGGAGCGTGAAAAGGCATGGCACGATCGACACATCAAATTGCACACCTCTAAGGTAAATGATTTAGTTTTATTATATGACAACAAGTTTGAAAAATTTCTAGGAAAATTTCAGATGCATTGGCTAGGGCCATATGTGATCAAGGAGATTATCGATGGTGGAGTAGTTTAGCTAGTGAAATTGAATGAAGATTCATTTCTCGGAAAGGTAAATGGCAACTGATTGAAGGCATACACTGGGGATCCAGCCAGATGACTATATGATGGTAGCATAGTCTTAGCGCTCTAGGTAGCTGCAAGGAGGTGCGAGACTATAAAATACACTACCCGGGTTGTAGAGTTGCACGATTAGGGGCTAGCGCGGGATAGACAGGTGTCAGAGTGTCAGAAGATGCACGAAGGGAGCTACACTATAGGATGAGAGACCACGCATCGTAGCCAGAAAGTGACCATTACCATCACTGTTCATGATTTGACAGTGAGAAAATGGCTAAGAGGAGCGGGGGGGTGACATTTAAGGTTGAATTCAAGAGCGAGATATTTAAAAATATGCCACCACTCTAGCATTTATGAGTGGATTTTGGGGAGAAGGTCAAATTTTAATTCGAACTTGCCTATAAATTATAGATGGCTGCCCAACGAGACACACTTTTCATTCTGAGAGTTTATGTGTCGGGATTTCTGGTGTGCATGAACCATGCATTATTTGGGTACTTGGTCACTAGTTCTGTGTTTAACAGGTTACTTGAGGAAACAAAACAACTTATTAATAGTCTCATGTCTAAACTCGTGGAAACTACAAGTGTTGGAGGGTCTATTGCCTCTGAGGGAGCTGCCCCTGAGGTCGTAAGTATGAAGGTGCCTGTAGTAGTGCCAAAATCGCTGAGGTCGCCTAGGCTGAAGCCTAGGTCGGCAGGAGAGGTTCCCAAGATGACGAAGGATAAACATAAGAAGATGTTGCCAGTGCGCAAGTCACCAAGGAAACATCAGAGAAAAGAAAAGCCAACTGTGTAGGAAAAGGGAAAAGTGGTCGACCTGGAGGGCAATGACGGCACAAAGGACATTGATATTGAGGGGGTAGACCCTATTTTCTCAAATTATTCTGTCTTATTTAAACATTTAAGTCTTACCATTCCAAAATATTCCTAAAACTAGTATATTTTATCAAAATAGTTTAATGATTTTGTTGAATTTAATATTGGATTTTCCATTTTAAAAACACTCTGGAATTAGACAGACCAGAGATCAATTTTTGACTTACTCTTCTTAGTACCATCTCAGAATATTCCTGATTCTCTTTATCTGATTCCAAAATATTCTTGAAATGCACAGTTAAAATAAAAAATAGAAAATAGAAATGGCTTAAATTTTACTAATTTTTTTTATCATCAATGAGAAGGCTCAAAAACAAGTTCAGATGGAGCTCTGCTTTGGGTTGGGATTCATCATTTTGCAGATAGCGGGACTGCTTCGTCTCACGTTCTGGGAACTTTCTTTAACTAATATTTCTTTAACTAATAAAAATTATTTTTTAAAAATATATCTAACATTTATCAACTTTATAGAAATAAACCATTTTCAATCAAATAATCACTATGATTATAATTTTTCTAAAACTAGTGTTTATGTTTTACACGTTTTATTTATGAAGTTGTTTATTCTTTTAGCTTTATCTAGAAATTGAAGTTTCCTAAAATGTAAATCCTAATGGAAAGCGAACACATCACTTCCTCATTATCTAGGCAAAGCACCTCAACTATCAAATTAGAATAATAATTTCATCTTTCTTTAATTATAATAAATTATATAAAAAAAATAATAATTTTTTTATCAATTTATTTACTTTTTAATAAGCATTTACATCTAAAAAAACTTATATTTTCAATTTTGGATTTGTTCCTTTAAAATTCTAAGGTCAATGTTATGAGTTGCCCGAGATTATTTTAGTTTAATGTCTTTGCTTTTTGCCTACCGACCTTAGTGGATCTATAGTTATTGCAACTAATTTTCATCTTTCTTTAATTAATAATACTTTATCTTTCTTATTTATTTTATAATTTATATTAAAATATATATATATATATTTTTACCTAATTTAATTTTATTTTAATAAGCATTTACATATAAAAATACTACATTTTCAATTTTGGATTTTGTTCCTTTAAAATTCTAAAAGGTCACATGTTATGAGTTGCCCGAGATTTATTTTATTAATGTGTTTAAGATTTTGCAAACCAGGCTTAGTGGACTCTATAATTATTGCAACTTAGATTCTATGGTTGGTTGCTTTTAAGACACTATTTTCTTTGTTTAATAAAAGTAATTTTATAATGATAATGTTTTTATAATGTTAAATTTTTAATATGTATCAATTATAAAAAATGCAAATATTTAAATATTTTAGGTTTGGAATTTTAAGGATTATTAAATATTTTGGATGTTTTTGAATAAGTTAGTATTTTTATTGAATATCAAAATGCTCTTAATATATTGTTAAAAAAAAATCTCAAAGATTTTTTTCTATACCTATGATTATCAAAGCAAGAAATTTCTTAGTTAATTTTCTAAGACATGTCAAAAAATTGTAGGTCCTTTTCATATTAGGAATTAGAATAGAGTTAGACTTAGGGAAATTAGGTCATTAAGATTTTTTTTTTTTAATAGACATAGGCATTTATGGGAGAGAGAGATTAAGGAAAATTGTTGCAAAACACCTCATCATATAGCTTAATGTATGTTTATTTGGAACCGACAAGCACATGTTCCTTAATCCCCCTTCCTTACATTTTGACTAACTAGGAAACAAGTGATATCAAGAACCTATTTTAACACTCCACCATGTCTAGTGGCCCATAGATACTTTGCCTTCCCTTGTCCTAAAAAGAAATGGTTTGAGCCATGAAACCATTGTTGTGCCAATGGAGCTCTCACATTCACTGAAACTTGGTGTCCCTTGTCCATGAGGTGCCTGGATCTGTTAAGAAAATCCATTATATTTGCATCAACTTTCCATTTGTCCAACATAGCTTTAGAGGCATAAACTATTTTCTCCATCTCCTAGATGATGTATAGTTGCTCTAATGAAGTTGCAATATGGAAAGCAATTTTTGCAACAATGGTATTCCTCTTGACTTTAGTGCTCCACATAAGTCATGTGGCAAGATTTTTACCCTTGCAACATTGGTGTCAGGCCATTTTGACATGTAAGCAGCTAAGAAACTGTGAAACATGAAGAATATTAAATATGCCAAAACAATCTAAGAGAAAAGCCAAAGTACAAAAGGAAATGGAGACAAAGGAGGGGAGATACCCTTTGAAATCCACAACAAGTTAACAAAGTTGCCTTTAGCGTGTTGTATAATTTCTGGAGGTGAGTGGAAGATTGAGATAGCTCTCCACATCCAGAGTTATATCCCATCTACTTCCTACATTATTTCCCTCTATTGCCTTGTCCTCCTAGTTCTGCGTGCATTCATAGAAACCTTCTTCCATCACCTTGCATGAATTCCATATTAGTAGATAATTATATAGGATGGTCAGCTCATGTCTTGACACAAGCTTCCTCCCTGCGTATCACCCCACGTGGGGAGAAAATATTTTATATTGTAAAATAAACATATATTTTTTAAATTTTCCTTAAATTAGAGTTATGAATGGATGTAATATTATTATGAGAGAATAAATTAAATATTTTTTTTCTTTTTAAACTTGGCAGATCTCTATTTATTTCTATTTTCAAAAGAACTTTTCACAACCATTTGCTACTGCAGGTGGTTTGTCTGCCTGAAGGAAACCAGGTATCCACCTGTCAGCTTTAAATCCTGTCCAAAATTTAAATAAGTTCATTGCTATCCATCTAGCAGCATTGTATTGGCTGTCTATTCTACTGACTCTGCTGATCAAAATAAACATAATTATATTGTTCATAGTCAAAACCAAATTTTTTGAATCCAACTAGTTCACTGTGTCACTCCTCATCAGAGGATGTTACTAGTGCAGGTGCCTTTGCACTAGATGCTGACATCTCACTTCACTGCTCAATTCTCCATTTCAGGTCTGTCAGAGTCTATTCAATTCTACCCAGTACTAGATTGTTTATGTATGTCTGGATCTGGATTGCTGCTATCTCCTGTAATAGTTCTGCATGGACTGGGTCCTTTTCTTTGTTCTGATTTTGTGCCTCTATTACTTCTCCCGCTGCATGCTCTTGGTGTAGGGTCATGGCCCGAGCCACCACATTCTTCATAATCCAGTATTGTTGTATGGTTTGCTTGAACAGTGAGTGCCTCCCTCGAGTGGACCCTGGGTCTAGCACCATGCTTTCCCATTCATCCATGGGTTATCTCGGTATTTGAGATTGGCGTTTAAATCTCTCTCCCAACTCGCAATCTGAGCTCTAACTTCTGGTGAATTTCCTTCCATGTAGGCATCGATTATTTTCTTCATGTGTTCCCCATCAGGTTTCCTGCCTCTTTTTTTTGGTTGTCTGCTTG
Source organism: Pinus taeda (assembly GCA_000404065.3). Taxonomy (NCBI): domain Eukaryota; kingdom Viridiplantae; phylum Streptophyta; class Pinopsida; order Pinales; family Pinaceae; genus Pinus; species Pinus taeda. The sequence continues at coordinate 248,934 of APFE030644719.1, read as the reverse complement.
TTCCCTCCTCCTTCTTGGTTCCTCTGCTTCCTCTTTTGGGGGCCATTTTGCTCCCTATTTGGGTGCTGCTGTCTTGCGTCTTGTGTGTTCTATCTTGGTCAGAGTTCTTACTCCGGTGTATTGGATTACCTATCACAAAATCGATGCATTCGTCAACTTTATGGTTTTGACAGAATTCAATTCCCCAATTGCTCTTTTTCTTTCCTTTGTTTATGCCTTCTATCTTCTGGTTTCCAGCCAGGGTTTGTGTACCATCTACCTCCTTGATTCCTGGTGATTTGGGTTTTGTGTCTGTTAATTTCTTTTTCAGGGTCAGTTTTCTCTTAAGTTTTCTTCCCTTAACCCCCCCTTTACAGCTTTCTAAGCCCTTCCATTCGTTTCTCCTCAGTCCCAATTTTTCCTCCTTAGATGGGATCAAGGTAATTTTCTTTTCCCACCTTCCCCGGGGTTTCTCAGACATATATATAGGGTTCCTGGTGCAGCTCTTCTCTTCCCCCTTAGGAATCCTAGATTCTGACATTCCTCTGGTCCTTAGGCTTTTCCCTTCCCAGGTTTCTTCCCTAATAGCTACTGTCACAATCCCCTCCATTCCTACGAGCGTGGCCTGGATCGAGAGCCTTCGGGGGATACTGTTGGCTGATTTTGTAGGCTGGCCCTCTCCCTTTCTGGGTGTTAGCTCTTGCCTCCCTTTTTCTCTGTTTAGGAATTGCCTATGGTCTACAGGAATGGTGTCAACTGCTCTGGGAATTCCAGAGGCTTTTCCCTTGTTTTTGCCTATCTTAAACCGGAAGCTAAGTTGATTACTAATCTTCTTGCTACAGAGACTCATGATGCTTTCAGAGTTGGGGGGTGAAGGGGCTACATACCTGCTTTCCGCGCGACTGCTTCTTCCTGCTGCTTCATGCGTCTTCACTCTGCTGTCACCTCCCTTCTCCCCACCTTTCCTCGTCTTTGTCTGCATCCAAAGAGATGTTTGCGAGTTTTCTTTGGTTTTAATCTCTCTCTTAGTTTGACCCTTAACCATTACCGACATCTGGCTGTCTTGGTTACCAGCATGGATCCCTTCGAGCTTATCTCAGGATGTTGCCCTCTTGTCCTTTCTCTCGATGTCCTTCATTAATTCCTACCTTCTCCCAGCTGCTCTTGCCGTGTCACTTCTGACCTCATTCTACCACTTGGTGTCTTTCCTCTGCCCGCCTCTCTATTCTCTGTCCTACCCTCCTCTCTATCAGTTTGGTTCTTTCTCTCCCTCATACTCTCGAGGTGCGTACCTTCCCTGCCCTGCTCCGTTAGCTGCCCGATTTCTTGTCTACTCACTTCATTCTCTGCATCTGTCCTTTCCTCTAGCTGTCCTCTTCCTTCTTCCCGATCTCTCCTCCACGATCTCTCTAGATTTCCTCTCCGATTCGTATTTCCTTCCTTATCCTTTTTGAGTAGTTGTCTCAGGTCCACCATTTCCTCCTTCTGGCTTAGCTCGGCCTCACTTTCATCCAGCGGCCTTCCCCCATTTCTACATCCCCAATTTGCTAGGATGTCTGCTGGTTCATTGCCCTTCCTTCTCACATGGGTGGGAAGGATGTAGGCTACCTTTTGCAGTAAGTCGCTTATTTCCTCCACTAACCAAGCCGTTCACCAACTTCGACTCATTTTTTCACTGAAGTGCCATTCTATAGTTGTTTCACGTTGTCTACCACTAGTTTTGCATCTCCTTCCACCTACAACTTTTGGTACTTCTCCCTTATGGTGATCTCTAGTCCTATTCCCAGCGCATGAAGCTCAGCTTTGTTGTTGGTTGAATTGCCGCAATCCATCACGTAAATTCTAAGTGTCCTTCCCCTGTCGTCTCTAAAGACTCCTCCTATCCCTACCTCTCCTGGGTTACCCTTTGCTACCCCGTCAAAATTCAACTTGATGAAGCCCTGTTGGGGATTACTATAGTAGTTGCTCTCTTCTGCCTCATTATTATGGTATTTCCCTCCTGTAACTTTCGTCATGCTTGACTTTAGTTGCAGGCAAGCCATTATTCTTGCCTTTGTCTGGTCGACTTTCCAATCTTCCTCATACCATTTCTCTGTGAGAATGGTCTCCCTTATATTCTAGGTGATTTGGTTCCATATCTCGTCCTTTACTCTACCATCTTCCTTGAAGGTCAGGAGGTTTCTCTCTTTCAAAATGTTCCACAGAACGAATCCTAATGAAATTTTCGAAGCTTTGTTCACGATTGTATTTTGGTAAGGTTTGTTCTGCCATTTTTCTATTGTTATTTTGATACTGTTTTTATCTCTGTCACTGATTTCAAAAGGATCCTGGTGTTGTCTCCACAAGTTGTTGCTAACTTTGCAGTCGTTAGTTATGTGCTCCATGGTTTCTTCTTGTACTTGGTAGAGAGAGCAACGTGAAGGGCCTTGTGTTCCTTTTTTCTGTTGCTAGTCCCAAGTTAGAGCTCGCCCGTGGTCCAGGATCCAAGTGAAAAACACTACCTTTGGCCAAGTTTTTGTTTTCCAAATGCTGTCCCATTTTTTTGTTTCTAGGTTTCTGTTATATCCTTCTTTTAGATAGTATCCTTCAGCGATTGTGAACATTCCTTTAATTCTCTTTCCCCATTTGATAGTGTTCATCCCTGCTTTGTCCACAATTTTCCTTGTTTCCATTTCTTTTTCATATATTCCCCATTGAGTTGTTTCTGGCACGTCTGGCTAGTTTTCCTTTTTTCTTCCACCTTCTCTGGTATCCATCCATTTTTAGGCTCCAATAGTTTCATACTACACCCCTCTCAGTCTGTGTGGTGAACTGGTGTATCTCTTGGAGTTGACGTAGTTAGTTGAGTTTGTCTCTTTGTTGCCAAGCCTCTTCCCAGAAGTTTGCTTTGTCCCCCTCTCTTATTTCCCAAAAACTGTGCTCTCTTATCAAATCCCTATTGGCTCTTGCCAAATTCCAGATTACTAAGCCTTTTTTTCTGTTTAGCTTCTCAACTTGCCTTCTGGAGACCTAGGCATCTCATATTTTCTTTCCCATAGCTTTTTCCACAAGTCTTCGCCCCCTTGTATCCATCGTCACCAAAGCTTTGCTCCCATTACCTGGTTCAGGGTATATGGGTCTCTCATTCCTAAACCTCCTTCTATTAAGGGTTTTCTTAGCCATTTCCAGGGTAGAAGCGCCCACTTTTTTTATCTTGCTCGACCCTTGCCATAGATTTTTTTTAAACATATCTACCATTTTTTGACATATTGTTTTGGGTGTAGCTTGGCTAGTCAGTTGATATATTGGTAGGGATTGACGTACCGATTTGAGAAAAATTATACGACTCGGAGTATTGAGGGCCCTAAAAGTCCAATTTTCCATTTTCTTTTGTAACTTCTTCATCAGGATTCCCCAATTAGCGATTCTATTTTGCTTGTCATTTAGCTGGATGCCTAAGTACTTAGTTGGGAATTTGCCAATTCTAAATCCCATGGTTCTTGCAAGGAACACTTGGGGGGCATTCTAGGTGTTGAAGAAATAAATTTCCGATTTTTCTTTGCTTACCTCTATTCTTGAGGCCTCTATGAATTCTTTAAGAATTTCCATTATTTTTTTTACTTCTTTAAGAGTTACCTATTCGTATAACATAACATCATCGACAAATTGTTGATGAGTTAGAGGTAGGTCATTTCCCCATAGTCTTAATCCCTTTAGTTGTTTGCTATTAACTTTTGCTTTTATAAGTCTTCCAAGTCCATTCGCTGTGAGGATGAACAGGAACGGTGATAGTGGATCGCCCTGCCCGAGTCCTCTTCATGGATTGAAGGATTTTGTTGGAGATCTGTTTAATAGAATTGACATTACTGGCGTAGTGATCATTGACATTACCTAGTTAATATATCTATCATCAAATTCGTAAGCCTTGAGTATACGTTGCAGGCATCTCCAACTTAATCTATCATAATCTTTTGCGAGGTTGATTTTTATCATCATTCCTCTGGTTTTTGAATTCTTCAATGAATGAATTGCTTCTTGTGCTACTATTATACCATCTGCTATTTGTCTACCTTTTATGAACCCTGTCTATTCCGGGGATATCAGCTTTGATAGTATTGGTTTGAGACTGTTCACCACGATTGTAGCTAGAATTTTATATATCACATTGCAGAGCGCTATCGGACAGAAACCTTGAGGCTCTTCTGATTTTTCTGTCTTTGGTATCAGAGCTAGGAAAGTAGCATTTAAATCTGGGTGCATTCTTTTGGTGCAGTGGGACTCTTCTATGCATTCACTATGTCCTGGCTCATGAAGCTCCACGTGGCTTGAAATAATTCCGAGGTAGATCCATCCGGCCCAGGTGCTTTGTTCTTTGCCATTCCCTTTACTACCTCTTCCACCTCAGCTTCCTTTATGGCTCTTAGGAGAGCCACATTCTGTTCTCTATTTACAATTTTGGGGATGTTTTGACTTATTTTATCAATGTCATCCTCCCTATTGATGTTGGGTTCTATTCGGATTTCTTTGAAGTGCTGCACTATCAGATTCTCCAATTCTGATTTTTGGGCTAACATGTTGCCTTGCTTATCTTTTAGGGAGAATATTCTATTTTGTTGTCGGTGTTGTATCATTGCCTTATGGAAGAATTTCATATTTCTCTGTCCTTCTTTTAACCATTGGATTCTGGATTTTTGTTTCCATAAGATTTCCTCTTGTTTTGTTCTTTCCTCTATTTTATTTAGCACCAGTCCTCCTTCTTCAGCTGATTCTTCACTTCTTCCTTCGTCTATGATTTTCTGTTGTATTTTCTCCATTGAAATCTGCAATTGTTCCTTATCATTGTGAATATTTCCAAATTCTTCTCTATTCCACTGTTTAATCTTTCCTTTTAGATCTTTTAATCTTAGTTGGAGAGTGTGCATTTTATTTCTTCCTTCCCTCTCGTTCTCATTTTCCTTCCACCAAGTCTTCATTTTTCTATAAATTTGGGATCTCTTAGCCAGAATGCCTCAAACTTGAAGGGTCTATTCTAGTTCTATTGATTCATAGCTATCTCTAGTTTAATGGGCCAGTGATCTAACCCTAGACACGGAAGGATTGTAGCTTCGTAGAAAATACCCTTTCCTAAGAGGTGTTATGTTGCAAGAAATCTATCTAACCTGGAAGCTATTTGATTTCTCCCTCCTCGTCGATTGTTCCAGGTGTATTTCCCATTTATAGTTGGGATATCTATCATTTTCAGTTCCACTCGTAGGTCCCTGAATTTCTCCATTTCTGGTTCTTCTCTTTGCAATCCACCTTTCTTTTTGTATTTTGTTGTTGTCATGTTGAAGTCCCCTGCTATCAACCACAGTTTTTCTTTATGCAGGTTACCTAACTGTTGGAGCTGGAGGAGGAAACTTCCTTTTTCCGTTGGAATATGTGGTCCATAAACTGCTGAGACTAGAAACTAGTCGTTGTTTCCTATTAATCGGAACTTCCCTGTGAGAATCCTTTTCATTCCTATCCAATAGTCAGTTGTGATTTCTGTTGGGTTCCATAAAATCGAAATACCTCCCACACTTCCATTCACATTTATGGTCATGCATTCATATTTTGGTTTGATTTTGTTTAGGATCTCCTCCATTTTCCTCCTTGGGATTTTTGTTTCTTGTAACAACATTATTTGGGGTTTTTCTCTTCTTAGCCTTTCCGCTAAGTGTCTCTATTTGCCTTGACTGTTTAGGCCCCTTATATTCCAAGATGTGACTATCATGAGGTGGTTGGGTTGGTTTGGTGGAATACTACCGAGAGCAAAACTACTCTTCCGGTATTCACTAGCATTTCACCCATGAGTTATATCAATTCCCGTATATTCCTTCTAGTTCTTTTTTTCCCTCCTTTTGTTTTGCTTTGAAGGTCCTGAGTATTGCCCTGTTGGAGGCCTTGTTGTTCTACCATTCCCAGCTTTCCCTTGCCCTATATTTTTTGGTATTGTTGGAAGGTCTCTATATATAGTTTTTTCTGCTCTTCTGGGATGAATCTTTCATCCAGGTGTTTCCATTCCTCTAGGAGTTTCCTTAATACTTATTCTTCTGAAATTAATTCTTCTCCCCTGCTTGTATCAATTTCCATTACTACATTTTCCATTTTCTCCCTTGTTTCCTTGTCCTCCTTACTTGATGGTTTGCCCTGAGCTTTTCGCTTGATGTGTGATGTACCTTGACTTGTGCTATTTTCTTTTTCCTTTTCTACCTGGTAATCCATTGTTTGAGTCTCATTTTCTTCCTCTTCTTCTTGAAGGATTTCAAAGCTATTTCTATAACTTGTCTTGATTTGTTGTTCTTTCATTGTTTCTTTGGGGTTTTCCTTTGTGTGTCTTCTTTTATTTTTTACCTCCTAAAACCCTTCCTTCTCTTCTTGATTTTTCCTCTATGGTTTGTTTCTTCTCTCCTCTTCTTCTATGTTGAGCGAGCATTCCTTGAACAAGTGGCCATACTCATGGCATCTTCTGCATCTGATAGGAATGTGCTCGTAATCCAGGGTTTGTTGCCATACTTCCTCATGATATTCTAACTCGACTGTGTCTGGAACTAGTTCATCTATGTTCATGTAGACATAGATTCTTGCATATGAGGTGTATCTCCCTTTTTTTTATTTTCTATTATTTTAACAAAGCTTCCTATAGTGTTTCCTATTCCTTCTAGGATTTCTGTATCCTAGAAGTCCATTGGAAGTCCAAATAATCTTACCCATACCGGTGCTGCTAATAATTTTTCCTTATCTGAGTTATAGCATTCTTCCTAATATCTCATAAAAAATCCTACATTATAATGGAAATATGGACCATTTTCAAACACTTTTTCTTTATCTTGCAGGTTTGAGAAAATTACCGTGAAGAATCCTCGTGCTCCTAGCTTCAGTTCAATGTGGCCTCGGGGTTGCCACTTTTGCTGGATCCATTTGGTGAGGTCCTTTTCTGCTGGCCATACTCCGATGAATTTTCATATTAGTGCATGATCTTTCATGTAGCTTCTGTAGCGCTCCAGTTTATTCATTGGGATGATAAATCTTGGTTTCTTCATAGCACATGGTAAACACCTTCCTCTGCTGTCGGCCTGCCATCGTGCTCCCAGGACAGGTCCCCGTTTTCTTGTTTCTTTCACTTGGTTGTTGTTGTTCTATCCTTCCCCTACCACTGCATCTCGATAGGAGGGGATCTCTCCCCTCCTCCCTTCCTCTGTCATTGTTGTTAGATCTCGGTACTAGTGTCTGTCGTTGACTGTATCTCTTACTGTTTTTTCTGCGCCGCCTAGCTCATGGCTGCGTGACCATTATGGGTTTTTGTTGTCTATTCTAGAGAATAAATAAAATATTGAAAGTAAAGTAAATATTTAATTAAATTTAATTTGGTTTTAATTTACTACAAATTTTCTAGAATTCAGGTTTCTTAAATCTCCTCAAGTTTTTTAGTATTATTTTTTTAATAAACCTTAAGCATTATCAATTCCTGTAAAATTTGGTTTTTAATAGACTTCAAAAATAATCATTCTATACAAAAAAATTTCATTTTTCATGTACCCCAAAACTTGTTGATTGTTTCTTCACTCGCTTCTATCAATTTTTTTCTTTCACTCAATGTTTAGCAGGGAAACTCTCTTTGCATAAACATCATTTCTTCACATTCACATATAGCACAAACCAATCAGGAGAATAAACCTCAAGGCCTCTTGCATGAAACTCAAAGAACTCAACTACTCAAGCTAGCCCATAAAACTTTATCTTCACTGATGTGGGTATTCACGACATATGATAAGGTGGAAAAAGGAAAATCAGTCATGGCTTAAGGCCACATCCCATCCCAATGTGCCATTAACTCATATAAATCATTAATTCCTACATTAATTGAGACTTTAATTCCTTCTTTGGTTGTGACTCTTCCCTCTTTGCACATTGCTTATCATTAACCTTAGTCATGTTGATGCCTCCAAAACCTTTGTCATGGGTGCTATCTCTAGGCTCATTGATATGGTTTCCATTATCACTATCTTTCTCCTCCCTATTGTTTCCTCCTCTCACTGTGACTTTTGGCAGTGATCCCCCTTTTCTAGCTCCTTTGCCTAGTATCCTCCCCCTTGCTTTTCTCTCACCCTGATTGGAACTAACAACAGATGGAGGATTTTCCCCTATGACTACATATTCAATCGGTTTCCTCTGACATAGTATCAATATCTTCTTCAGTTTTCATTACTTGTGACCTTCTACTTTGGGTATCCTCGGTCATGTTCTGTTATTTATTTTCCTTACCATTATGACATGACAGTGAGCTTGCAATTGAAAGGGAGGTGGAGGCCATGGAAATATGGGAGGATCACACACTCAATTCCACACTAATTCCTTAGCCCACCATAATTAGGCTCACGACTCGCCATAAATCTAATCAGAAATTAATGTGACTGAGATGAAGTGTGACATGAGCATGAAGTAATTTTGGACTCCAAAGTTATGGATGGTGTTTCTGCTTGGATCTCAGATATTAGGAACATTAGAAGCATTAGAATCATCATTTTTACATTGTTTATCTCTATTGTCTTTTTTTTTGTAAGTTTGGTAGGACCTTTCCATTTTTTTCTATCAAAAAAGCAGGTTACATCCACATGTCTGAAGATTGGTGGCCTCAACCTGCCTTGAGGAAAACCAGGTTTCTTGGCCACCTAATAGTAAAATAATCCATCCAAAAACAAAAAATACTAAGTCTTACTAGCCACACTATATATGTCTGAGAGTCTTTGTTCTTCCTACTAGTTAGATACCTATAAACATAACAGATAATATGCCTAAAATTTTGAAACTGCTTCATTCAAAACTATATCCAGGTGTGTACTCTCACTCTACTCATCATCAGTTGGATCAACAGGAGCAGGGTCCTTCACAGTGAAACTTGACAACTCCATGTGGGGAATACATGAGATGTGCTACTGAAAGCAGTTGAGGCGTCCATTTTTCTGCTACAATTGAAATTGGATCTTTTGAAATTATTTAGTATAATCCGAGTGCCCATGGGAAGACAAAAGCATGTCTAGTGGAAATTGATCTAAGGATTTAGCCAACAAGCTCTTCATCATCTAATATAAGTGGACCATTTGATTATATTGAGTGGATCTTCCGTGGGTATGGCCAAGGTCAAGAATCAAAGTTTTCCACTCATCCAAATCAATTTCCAAACTTTCCTCTGCCTATTTAATCTCTTCTTCCCAATCTTCTATGAGTTTCTTAACTGGGGTCAAATTGCCCGAATGATACACCTGAGCGACTTCCTAGATTATTCGAGATGTCGATTTATTCCCACGCACAGTCCCCCCAGATGAACTAGGTTAACTAACTTAGGAAGGGGATGCTTTCCTCTGTTTCTCGTGGCTACGGCCTCCCCGACCATTCCTTCCTATACCAAAAGAATGAATCATTTTGCTACACCTGCAAATTAAATAATGGGCTATCTCGAAATTTGGAGGTCGACCCAAGCAAAATCTAAGCTCAGAAGTAAGACATTACCAAGGGTTGCTCCAACCCTGAATACCTTCCAACAAAATTGCATAAGAAACCAACAAAATGAGGAGCCAGTTCGAAAGCTTGTTGTCAATAGGTGACCAACAAGGAGTTATGGTCTCACACCTACCCTTGCTCCATCAGTGCTCACAGTCGAGCCTATATTGACAGACTAAAACATCCACAAGAAAAACCCTAAAACAAGCCAAGTGAATCTCACCTTTAATCAATTCCAGCAAAATAATTGTACGCCGAAGAAAGAAAGAACAATTGAGCCATGAGATACCCCTAGACCAGGACCCACACACAACCATATGCTAGAACCATATGTAATATGCCAATACCACAGGGACAAGACTGACACAAGACATTTCCCACAGTCATCCCAAACCATGACATTGTTCCTACTAAGACCAGGTCAGTGATTACAAACAATGTTGGTTATGTTCTGAGACCATAAATAATTAGGGTCCTCAAGAACCAAACAGAATTGACCAAATACCAAAACCCTCACAAATCCAAAATAACAAAGATAGGGAGTGCAGAGAAACCCGAAGTATCCTATAGGCCTAACCCTACATGAACCCATGCTTGAGAACTAGATTTCATAGACCATTGACATAAGAACAGAGAAGGCTAAAGACTCAACACACAAAATTAACCAAACCATGCCGCAATCCAAAGAAATTATTTTACAAACCCACCAGACTACCATTGTTCCATGCGTCCGAGATACCTGAAGATAGAGATTAAGATCCATTGATGCAGGGAAAAAAAATTTAAGAATGGATACATACCAATGACAAAGTCCTTGACCAAAAAGAGATTGAGTGAATGTCTTCCCCAAGACAAACATCCCAGACCAGATCCACAGCAAGCGGAACACAAAAACCAATTTACCAAACACATTGGAGGATGAACTCATCTTCTCGACCAACTTGCATGCATACCACCACCTCTCCAGGTGTTTCATGCATGTGGATTGAGGCCTTAGATTTCCTTGGGATTTGCATTAGACAATGGGCCAGTATGTACCCATTGGGTCCAACTCACACCTCGATCAGGGAGACATTGTTGATCTCTATTGTCATTGCAAGTTACTTCTAGGGAAAGTTCTAGTTGATTGACGAGAAGCCTAGGATAATTGCATGCACAAGTTGAAGGAGATTAAGTTGTTGATGATGGATGTGGAGGGTCATCTGGCTTGTCTTGAAATGGGATCACCTCCAGGCTTAATGGTGATGCCACAATGAAAGGGTTTCAACCACCCCATATATTTGTATACCTAATTATCTTCATGACTTATAGGTTTTTCTTTATTGTTTTTATGTTTGCCCAAATTTTTAGTTTATATGGTGTTTTCTCTAAAGGTTGGTATGACCACTTATGGGACAAAAACTTATTTTTTAGACAAATGTTGATAGTACTAGGAATGCAGAGCCAAACATCTATCCATAATTTTGTTTTTCAATCATTTGGTTTCCCCCCCATTAGGTAGCTAAACTCATTCGTTATTGGGTGCCATTTTCCTCACCTAATTTTTGCACAATGATTGACTAACAATTAATCCATCTATGTTCTGGTTTTCCATGTGATAGGCTAGAGATAGTCAATAACTCTTACCAGTTGTAAATTCATAAGTTACCATTAGAAGACTTAAGTTACAAAAAAAAAAACTAACCCATCAAACTTTCTTTTTGTAAGAGACATTTTCAATTCTAGACAATGGGTCTAAAAGAGGTGACATCATATACTTACAAGTTATAACAATTTTCTAGTTCATCTCCCACTATGAGGAAAGTAGGGATAACTTGCAAGGCCAATCTAGACATGCCAAAGCCCTTGGAAAATGCACACTAGATCCCTAACCAACCCTTTACCTTTCAAAAGTAACTCCAAGGGACTTAACAAGATGTAATATGAAGACCTCCATGAACTTAACTCATGAGCATCTACCAATCGATCTAATCCTAATGGATATTTTATAGAGACATATTAACTCAATTTCAAGCACTCAAGAAAGTGAGATATTGTTGATACCTTGCCATCCTCAATCGTCTAATGAGGGAAATCAGATCCCTAATGATATTTGAACTTAGGTGGCGAGGACAACAAATTCTCCTTTAAACCATCCAAATTAGACCCAAATGAAACCTTGTTTTTAGTATTGTTTGCATACTTGTTGGATTTCCTCTTTACCTTCTATAATTTGGAAGTTTTGAACCCTAAAATATATGTCCATGCTTTATACCCAAACACACTTGTTGAATTTCCTCTTTACCTTTTATAATTTAGAAGTGTTGAACCCTAAAACATATGTTTGTGATTTATACCAAAGCATGTAATGCATAGCTATAAATTTAATATATTTGTTTATGCTCCATAATTTCTTTGTACAAAGTTACCAACTCAATGAGAACTATGACCTCAAAATGAGAATTGCAGCTTAAAATACCCTTATTTTTGCACAAAAAACATGAAAAACACCCCAAAATTGAAAAGTGGTGATGCTACATCACCTTTTTTTAGGGTTAAAATTTCAACATTTTTCAATCATGGCATTAAAAACCAAAATCATGATTACGGAAAATTTTAAAATTCCACTAATTTTCATTCATAACATTAAACACCAAATATCATGATCTTTTCAACCATAGCATTAAAGACCAAATATCATGACAATGAAAAGCCTTAAAATTTTGATAAATTTTAACTATGGAATTAAACTGAATACCACAAGTACAAAAATCGTTAAAATTTCAACTTTTTTCAACCATGGAATTAAAGACCAAATATCGTTACTATGAAAAACCCTAAAAATCAGTACCTAAATGAAAGAGTGATTCCATCGACAAAAATATATTTTTTAAAGGTTCAAAATTATATCTCATTTGAAGTCATATCATAAAACAACTTGACTCCATTTCAATGGAGCACTAAAACTGCAATATTTTGTTTTAACTATGACCTATATTATCATCATTAGTGTAAACAAAATCATAAAAACACCCTCAAAAATTTAAAATGATGTAACAAAAAGAAAATTTTATTTAACATCTTTTCAAAACCATATTTTTAACTAATAAAAAATATTTTTTTGGTATGATCAAAATAGTTATGTTGCTATAAAAAAAATTGGCATACATCAACGGTAGTTGTTATTGGTCTATTGCTTGGGAAACTAGACCAGTATCATAGGCACACAATTTCCTAATTATTCATGCTCTTTCTAACTTAAAAGTCTTATAACAAGAAAACTACATGGAGTGCTATATAGTAAACTAGAGATAGACTAGAAATAATAAAAAGGCTATTGAAAATTAAACTATGGTTGCATAATGGTGCCTTGTTGACCTTCATTTTGTAGGGGTGTCCTCTAGGCCAGACAATTTTGGCTATCTATTAGAATATGATGTAGAGGAATACATTTTTGTCATTCTCTTAGTTAACAATGTGACCTTGCTGATTTTGTCCACTTTCTCCAACAACTCTACCATGCATATGATGATCTCTTGTTGAGTTCCTACCATGTCTTTGAGGACTCTTACCATTAGAGTTTTTATGTCCCAATATTAACAATTTTCATGTAGGAGGAGGCTCTGCCTCTAGTAGAATCTCCAATGTATGGGATCAAGTCTCTAGTATCGTGCTCCACGAGCATGTTAGGAATGTACCTCTAAGATTTCCTTACTTTTTCTTCCACGTCATATAATGCTCTCTAAACAACTATAGGGATGATATCCATAGATCTTTCCACAGCTAATATGTCATTTGATTATGCATGAGTAGCATGAATAGTGGGAGAACTGAATACAAGAGGAGATGAAGGGTTGGATTGTCCCCGCCTACCTCTATGAGGTAGCCCGAATAATTTTTTTCTATTCATGCAGTGGAGAGGAAAAACCAAGGGTTGGGCAAAAGGGAAAAGCGAATTAATAGAATAGAAGAGACAGGGGAAAGGGAAAAAGAGAGGGAAGAAGGGGATCCCTAATGCTTAGAATGGGGAGGGGGGAGAGAATGAGTGCAATGGGAGGTGTGACAAATGAAAAGTAGGGAGGAGGACATAGGGAAAGGAGGTGTGACCAAGAGGTTGACTAGAGCGACTAGGGAGGAGACCAGAGAAGGGGCAAGAGAGGAGAGCAGTGAGAGGGGCCAGGAGAGTGTTGAAATGTGGCAACGAGAATAGTCCAATTTTAATTTGTCCTTGAATTAAAATTCGAATTTTAGTCTCACCAATTACTTGAAAAATAATTAATTAATTCATCTTGAGTTTATTAGTTGGAGAAATTCAAGTTAGAAGTCTTTCTAAAGTCATGCAACAATTATCCCTTAAATTAAGGAGATTATCCCTTAATTAAGGAGATAATATTGAGTTGTAATTAGTTAGCTCAATTTATTGAGTTAAGTCCAGTTAAATTAGTTCCAAACTATTTGAAGAACTAATTGTGAGTTCATTCAGTTAATGCATGCATGCATCCAACTAGTGTACTCTAGATAACTGAAGATTCTCTCATCAGTGACTCATGCATGTCTATTTTGAGAAAGACCCAGTTGAGATTAAAGACAGGGACAATGTACTATCAGTTGCATGTGTTTTCCTATAAACAAAACTCACGCATGCAGAAGGAATTCATTCCTTGAGGATTGCGCAGTTTTACAGGGTGTGAGATTAGTGTGAGTGATCAGTATTACACTTGGTAACAATAGGATCAATCGAGAGAAACAACGCAAGGAAATAGGAGCTTGGAGGGCAGAGGAGAAGGCTTATGAGCAGTCTATTTTGTCTGTGAACATCTGTGAGGGATTGTATTGAGAGCTGGCTAGCTGTGAGAGCTAAGGCTTTGTGTAATCCTGATATATTTCCACTTGTATGATAATACAGATAGTGGGGTTTTTAACTGAGGCCTTCCCCTAAGTATTGTTTTGTGTTTCATGTGCATTGATTCTTCTTTTGGTTATATGTGTTCAGTGTGATCTTGCTCAAATATTTTAAGCTTCCACAAAATTGATTGTAGAAGTAGATTAAAGTATTTTTCTTTAGTTATATTGCATTATTAGGTTAATCTATAGTCATAATTTCTACATGGTATCAGAGCTAGGTTATCGAAGTTGTGAACAGTATACTGAGAAGAGAATTCGAAGTTTGAAGTTCAGGGTTGTAGGTGCAAATCAAATTCATATCATACTTCAGGTTGGTCAATGGCGTTCTATGGCTTGAGACTCGAGTATGCCTTGGAAGGTAGCTCCAATTACATAGCATGGAAAGATAGAATGGAAGCTGTATTAGAACACAATGGCTTGAAGGATTTCATTGATCAAGAAATCCCAAAGCCAGCTGCAACTAATGCACAAGAGTTGGCTGAGTGGAAGAAGTGTGTGGCGAAGACGAGACGGATCATCCTGGAGGGAGTTCGAGACCATATTGTCTCGAGTCTCCATGGGAAGGATACTCCATTTTCAATGTGGAAGACATTGAAAGACCTCTACTAGAACAATAGCGACCAGAGGAAATTGGCGCTTAAGGATAAGCTTCAGAAAATAAAGATGGAGAAGGGTGATACTATTTCCACATATCTGAACAAGCTCACCACCTGCAGAGATGAGCTTGGTAATGTGGGAATAAGTACTGTCAATGATGATATGGTGAGCCTCGCTCTCCTTGGTCTTCCAAAGAGTTGGAATAACTACCAGGACTTTGTGAATGGAAGGGAAAAACTGCTAGATTGGGAATGTGTGTGGTCGGATCTGATGTAGGAGGAGATCAGGAGGAGCACACGAGATGGTTCTTCATCAAAGAATGATGATGAAGAAAATTTGGCCTTAGAAAGTAAGGCAAGGAAAGGGAAGGGGAAGGCTTCCCATTCCAAATCGAATTCTTCTCATGGAGGGAAGAAGGGTGACAAGTATAAAGTGAGATGCTTTAATTGTCACGAGATGGGACATTATGCAACTAATTTCCCATCGAAGAAGTCCAAGAAGGGATCCACAAAAGGATCGGAAGGTGAGGCATTAGCCTCTTAGTTCAAAATGGACTTTACCCTCATTGCATGCATGGTGTCATCGATGGCGGGTTATGTTTGGTATCTTGACAATGAAGCCTCATTCCACATGACTGGTGATAAAATTTTACTCAGTGCCTTGGAGGAGAAAGACCTCAGGATGCACATAGAGATGGGTGATGATGGAAAGTACAGTGTTTCAGGTGTGGGCACGGTTGCTTTTCAGAGGGAGCATGGAGCTCCTCTCACCTTGACAGATGTGAAGTATGTGCCTGGACTGAAGAAGAACTTGGTATTAGTTGCGATGTTGGAGGACAAAGGCTACGATGTTGTCTTTAGTAAAGGAAAGGCATTCCTAAGACACATAACCACAGGTTAGACCAAGAGGATCGGGATTTGAGTGAAGAATCTCTATAAACTAGAGGTAGATGATTGTGCAGCATTGAGTTCGAAAGTAGAATTGATGCAAAGCCAAGACATTGGCGAGTTATGGCACAGGTGGTTGGGCCATTTGCATCATGAGGCCTTGAAGATAATGTAGCAGATATCTACAGGACTTCCCAAAGGTAAACTTGAGCAAGTTGACACATGCAAAGGTTGTACCTTGGGAAAGTATGCCAAGTCTTCCTTTCATGATCGAGACAGTCGAGAAGAAGCAATATTAGAGCGAGTTCATACTGATTTGTGTGGACCATTCTTGATGACATCCACAACGAAGCAAAGGTATTATGTGATTTTCATTGATGATTATTCTCGTAAATACTGGATTTATTTCATGGAAAAGAAGGACCAAACCTTCTCAAAGTTTTGTGAGTTCAAAGCTTTGGTCAAGAAAGAATCAGGGAAGAAGTTCAAGGCCTTGAGAAGTGACAACGGTGGAGAATATGTCTCTAAAGAGTTTAAGGACTTCTGTGCAGTGGAAGGAATTAAACGAGAGTTGATGGCACCTCATAACCCACAGTAGAATGGGGTGGCCAAAAGGAAGAACATAACGATGTAGGGGTAGCACGGGCGATGCTGCATGACCAAGGCCTACCACTTCACTTGTGGGCTAAGGTATGCAACACGATGGTCTATTTACATAATAGAAGCCCACATTGCATACTTGGGATGAAGACACCAGAGGAAGCTTTCTTCAGTAAGAGACTAGATGTGGGTCACTTCAGGATCTTTGGCTCATCAATATATTGCCATGTGACAAAGGATGCACGCAAGAAGCTTGAGCCGACAATCGAGTTGGGGATACTTGTGGACACACTAATACACCCCACAATTATCAGGTGTACTTGCCTACCAGTTGAAGGATAGTGGTTCGTAGAGATCTCAAGTTTGATGAGCAGAAGGCCATGCGAGTTTCCCTTGAGAGGGAGCTCCAACTACAAGCTATGGAGGAATTGTTGGTTCCTAAGGAGGAGGAGCCTCAAACTAATGCAGAGCAGCCACATGTAGAGATTCCAGGAGTTGAGACATCCACTCAAGCAGAGTCTTCCAGAGATGGATGGAAGCGCACAAGAGAAGTTGATAGATTGTTGTTAGATGCAAGAGAGAATGTGGGAGAACCTTTTTCTCAGCACAGATAGAGGAGGTCACTTGAGAGGTATACTGGATACATGGCCCTTGTTGGGGAATGTGTTGAGACCGAGCCATCTTCCTTTGAGGAAGTAGTGCAGCAGCCGATTTGGGTTGATGCTATGGTGGAGGAGTATGACTCCATAGTATGTAACAATGTTTGGGACGTGGTTCTGAGACCGGAGAACAAGTCAATTGTGAGTTCTCGTTGGATTTATAAGGTAAAGCAAGCTATTGATGGTAGTGTGGAGAAGCATAAAGCAAGATTTGTTGCCCATGGATTTTCACAGGTTGAGGGGATTGACTATGATGAGAATTTTTCTCCTGTCGCAAGGTACTCATCTATCAGATCTATGTTGGCACTATCAGCATAGATGGGTTGGAAGATCCATTAGATGGATGTGAAGACTACATTCCTAAATGGCTAGATTGAGGAATAGGTGTACACAGAACAACCAGAAGGTCTTGAGACCTTTGATCGTGATTCACATGTGTGCCGACTCAAGAGAGCTTTATACAGGCTGAAGCAAGCACCTCGTGCTTGGTACACCAGGATAGACAACTACTTCACCAGGTTGGGCTTCACAAAGAGTGAAGCAAATGCGAACCTGTACCACATCATGATGAAAGTTAAGCAGTTGATCATTGTACTTTATGTTGATGATCACATATTGACAGGTGATGATCAATTGATCATGTATTGCAAGGAGGACCTTGCAAGAGAATTTGAGATGAAAGACATGGGTCTCATGCATTACTTCCTTGGCATGGAAGTGTGGTAGAAGGATGGGGAGTTGTTTGTGTCTCAGGGCAAGTATGCCAACGAGATACTCAGGAGAATCCACATGAAGAAGTGCAAGCCCATGCAGACTCCTTTAGCAGGTAACTAGAGGAAGGAGGATGCTACTTTAGGAGAAGTAGTAGAGGCTATTGCGTACAAGCAGATTGTGGGTTTATTGATCTACTTAATGAACACACAACCAAATTTGTGCTATGTTGTGAACCAGCTGATTCAAACTATGGTTTAGCCTACCAAGATGTTTTGGAAGGTGGAAAAGCATGTCTTGAGATACCTCAGAGGCACTTCTCAGTATGGATTATGGTATAGATGGACAGAGGGAGTGAAGCTACAGGGCTTCACTAATGCAGATTGGGCAGGAAGTCCATAAGATCAGAAGAGCACATAAGGAGGGATTTTCAACCTTGGGTTGGTAGCAGTTTCTTGGTATAGCAGGAAACAGAGGTTGGTTGCACTCAGCATGGCAGAGGTCGAATACATGGCTGCAAGTTAGGTAGCATGTGAGGCCATCTGGATGCGGAAAATTCTAGTTGGTTTGTTTGATCAGAGGATGGATCCAACTGTGATCTATTGTGATAATCAAAGTTGTATCAAACTCTCTCAGAATCCAGTATTTCATGATAGGTCCAAGCACATCGATATGCGATATCATCATCTCAGAGTCTGTTAGCGAGGACGATCATGTTGTTGCAGTATATTTTGACCGAGGAGCAAGATGCTGACATTTTGACAAAGGCATTGTCAAATTGTAAATTCGAGTTCCATAGAGACAGGATTAGGGTGACAGATAATCCCTTTCTTGTTGAGAGGAAGTGTTGAAATGTGGCAA
The DNA here is from genome assembly GCA_000404065.3 of Pinus taeda. Classification (NCBI taxonomy): domain Eukaryota; kingdom Viridiplantae; phylum Streptophyta; class Pinopsida; order Pinales; family Pinaceae; genus Pinus; species Pinus taeda. The sequence goes on along the minus strand of APFE030644719.1, from coordinate 230,255 downwards.
CAAGAATATTCCAATTTTAACTTGTCCTTGAATTAAAATTAAGAATTAAAATTCGAATTTTAGTCTCACCAGTTACTTGAAAAATAATTAATTAATTCATCTTGAGTTAAGTAGTTGGAGAAATTCAATTTAGAAGTCTTTCTGAAGTCATGCAACAGTTATCCCTTAAATTAAGGAGATTATCCCTTAATTAAGGAGATAAGATTGAGTTGTATTTGAGTTGTAATTAGTTAGCTCAGTTTACTGAGTTAAGTCTAGTTAAATTAGTTCCAAACTGTTTATGGAACTAATTGTGAGTTCAGTCAGTTAATGCATGCATGCATCCAACTAGTGTACTCCAAATAACTGAAGATTCTCTCATCAGTAACTCATGGATGTCTATTATGAGAAAGACCCATTGAAATTAAAGACAGGTACAGTGTACTATCAGTTGCATGTGTTTTCCTATAAACAAAACTCATGCATGCAAAAGGAATTCATTCCTTGAGGATTGCGTAGTTTTACAGGGTGTGAGATCAGTGTGAGTGATCAGTGTTACACTTGGTAACAGTAGGATCACCCAGGAGAAACAACGCAAGGAAATAGGAACTTGGAGGGCAGAGGAGAAGGCTTATGAGCAGTTTATTTTGTCTGTGAGCATCTGTGAGGGATTGTACTGAGAGCTGGCTAGCTGTGAGAGCTAAGGCTTTATGTAATCCTGATATATCTCCACTTGTATGATAATACAGATAGTGGGGTTTTTAGCTGAGGCTTTCCCCTGAGTATTCTTCTGTGTTTCATGTGCATTGATTCTTCTTCTGGTTATATGTGTTCAACTTGATCTTGCTCAAATCTTTTAAGCTTCCGCAACATTGATTGTAGAAGTAGATTAAAATATTTTTCTTTAGTTATATTGCATTATCAAGTTAATCTACAATCAGAATTTCTATAGAGAGGAAATTAAAGCATAAACATACCCTCTGGATGATTAAGAACAATGAGGGGAGAAAAAACCAAAATCCTATAAAACTAGAGAATAAGAGAAAATCATTGACAAGAGAATTCAATATTGAAACAAAATTCCAATGGGGCAAGACCAAGAAACCAAACCTAAAAGTATTGGTTACTTGATGGGAGGTCATTCGAGAAGGGGAGAATAGTTTGAAACAGTCATTTCTTAGCATCAGGACCAGAATCCTAGCCTTAATTGTCCTGTGAATTAACTCTGCTAGTCCAAGTGCTCCAATTTTATTTTCCTCCTACCATGTTTGGTTGCTTAAAAGCACGCAAAGGAACTCTCTCCTTACCTATTGATCCCCTTCTCACCATATTTCGACATTATTTTAACTATTGCAGCCGATAACCTCCCATAATGAGCAACCTCCTTCCTTCATTCTATAAAACCCTATGCAAGTTTACCTTCCTTAAACTCTGAACGAACTAGCTCTATGTCAATGAAAAAGCCATTAACTTACCACATACCCATCTCTTCATGTAACAACTCGATTTCCATGCAAGATACCAAGTGGAAGGAAACTTGCCTTTCCTTATGTTTGCATTTGTTCTCATCTCAATGTTGAGTTTGATAGCACATCAACGCACCAAGCACAGGGAAAAAATTAATAAAAAATATTAAAAATCAAAATTTTAAATTAATTTTAAAAATAAATTTAAACACAAAAAACTAAAATAAAGTAAACTAAGAGAAAAATAAGTAAATTAATAAAAAGGGAAAACAATAATAAAAAAAATACATATATAATAATAATAAAACAAATAAAGTATATATATATATATATATATATATATATATATATATATATGCTTAAAAAATTCAAAATAACATTTAGGGAACTAAAAAAGTAACACATTATGGGAAAAAATAATGATATATATATAACATTACAAAAATTTAAAAAAATAGTACATATTTAAGAATTAGAAACTAATAATAAAATGAAATTAGGATTAAGGTGATGTCAAACTTCCCCCATTTCCCTGGTCATTCTTCAACCATCACATAACTTACACTTGATCTATGTGGTAGCTACAAGAAAGTCGAGTGGGTGAGGAAGGGATACATGTGCAGGTTGTATGGTGGTTGTAGGTTGGTCGTGCGAGTGGGAGAGTGATGCGCCAATTTAATTTCATTTAATTTTTTTTTTTAAGTTTTTAATTTTTTGAAATTTATTTTCATTTTCAATTTTCTTTTTATTAAATTGTATTAAATTAATTTATTTATTTCATAATTTAAATAAAAAATAATAATAATAATATTTTTTAATATATTTTTAAATTTTATGTTCTAATATTTTTATTTTTTTTGTAGGTTAGATTTTTATTACCTTTAGAATTCAAGATACGTTACTAATAGACCAATTATAAAAAAATATACCAACCTCAATCCGCCACAAGGGAAACCGAATCAGATGGTCGATATAAGGAGATATATAGTTTTAACAAAGACAAAAAAAAACAACAATTGCCTATGGTGGTTCCCTATGATAATAAGACTACATATTATATCAAAAGAACAACATAACATATTCATGAATATGAAGATGTCACTAGAGTAGGGTCATTTGTGGTTGTACCAACTGGTGTAGAGGGCTTGAACTCACTTTGAATGTGACTCATTAGGTGAGCCAAGTGAGCATCCAATCTCTCTAGATAAGGCTTATCTTTTCATTAAACCTCTAGATCTCATTCAAAAATGAGATTATATCGTTTCTCTCATCATGTTTTTCCTTTAACATTTGGCCTAACAAGGTCTTCAATTACTAGTGTAACATGATGGAACAGATGTATTGATTCCTTCTTCCCCTAGTATGGCCAAGGTTAGGAAGCCAATGAGAAACCTCCTCCACTATTTTGGAATCTAAGTAGCCTTGGCGGTCACGAGTGACATAATTATCAAGCTTATGAATCTCCTTCCGAATGTTAGCAGAAGTTATTAAATGATAAATGACAGATGTTTCTTGGGCTTCGATCTCAACACATGACTGGCCTTGCTGGCCATGACCTCCATCCCCTCTATAGTTGCGCATCCATTATCGCATCATTGAGGACAAGGAGAAAATTAAACCAATACAAATCCAAGCATGCAGACTCCACCAACAGTAATGAAACCTACCAATTAAACCCCTCTTGGTTGCAAGCCAACAACAAAACAAATATCCAAGAGTGTCAATCCCCCTCAAGACAACAAAAAACTAGATTATAATCAACACCCAAAAATTGCACCCAACCTAGATGACAAGTGTCTAGGCATTCCTAAGGTGAGGAGTTAAGGGAAAAGCCACCCCAACAAGCAGACCACCAAGGGAATGAAGCCATGAAACTCTCAATAGTAGGATGATTAAACCAAAAAGAGGAAATGGCACCAAATTCAATAGAGCCCCTAAGATATCAAGGCACAATACACCATAATACAAGAAGATAAAACCATGAATACCACCCACATAGAGCCAATACCGGAAATAAGCAAAAAAATAGAATGTAGTGAGGCAAGGATGAGCTATTACCCAGAAAATGTAGCCCAATAGTGCCAATACCAGTCAAAAAGTCATCCTTTGATATTGAGTAAAGGTGCCAACAACCTCCACTATGCAATGTGGCTTTCCTTTTGATGACTCACCCCATAAGATGTGTTTTCTACAAGCTCAAGAGCAATGCTGTCACCCCCACCCCCAACACCATATCTACCATTTGCAACCACGAGAAGAAAAAAGAAAGGGAGGCCTCAATGAGTGGCACCCACAACAACCCCTTCAACATGAAACTCCAATGCTCAAAGAAGACAAGAATCACTCCATTTAACTAACCGACAAGATCTTTGTCTAGACATAACCATGAAACACAATTGGAAATAAAATACCACCAATGGCAGGGCTGTAGCATGAATAGGAAAGCGTAGCCTTCTTGTGGAAGAGAAACAAGTTGAGGGATTTGGAATAAGTTCACAATAACACCAAAGATAATAATGACTCATGCACTTCATGCATGGGTGCAGATGGCCACACAATCCCCCCTGTTAGTTGCAGTGGGAAATGATGGGGTGGAGGGCACCCCTCCCAACCTCTTTTGCTATGTGGCTTTGCACCTCGATCATGGGATGCTTTTCAAAATCCATATATGCTATAAAGGAGTTTTCCAACTTTATAGATTTTCATCAAACCAAGCTTCAATAAGGTATAAATTATTTTCATGACACCCTATATTAGCTAGATAGTCTATTGGCTTGCTACCAAATCACCTTACATTAGAGGAAAAAACATAACAAATTTTGCTAAGCAAATTTTGGATGTGGGAAATGATACATTCTAGTCTCCAACTTCTAGACAACTTTTCAACCGGTGTTCCATATATGATCTTCTTTAAATTTTCAATAACCAACTGAGAATTTCCCTTAATTTGAAGCTTGGGATCACTTTGATTTCCACCATCAATCCTCTTTCAAGAGAAAGGGATTTTGTAGTTGTTGAAAAATGGAGCCAGAAATTCTCAATTTGATTTTGCCTTGATTAAGTTGAGAAAATTTGAATTTCCACATTAGCAAACAGCTTTAATGATGTTAAATTATGTGACATGGATTGTGTCACCTAGTTTGTTCAATAAATTTGAGTTAGAGGAGTTAGAGTTCAGTTCAACATGTGTGATTACTAATTTGTAGCAATCAAGGTCAGTTATCTAAGGTTGTTTTTAGTTAACTAGTTTCAACTACTGGAGGAACTAGTGGAAGGTTAGTTACGCAACGGGACTTCAGTCAAACTCAGTGATCATCCAGTTAACTGATCAATCAACCCAAAATAGATAGTGCACACAAATAATTCAAGTTACCCAATTGAGGTGGATATTCCAAGTAAATGTAACATCAATTATAGATTAGTCTCGAGTGTATAGGTGTTGCATGTAGTCAGATGATCATCCTTAGGAATTGCACAATTCAATTAAAGGAATTTCCTAAATAACAGGGGCTAATTCCTCAAGAAATAGCGTAAGGAAATACAAGCTCAAGGCAAGGAAAAATTTGATTAAGTGTGCATCAAAGGCCTTCAGTGAGAAAATAGATAGGTTGTGCACTTGTAGGGTGAGCTCGATTGAGAAAAGAAATTGTAATACATCTCTATTCATTTGATTAATGCATGTAGGCGTTGGTGTTTTTAGCATATTTATTTCCCCAGATAAAAATACTTGTTGCATGTGTGTTATTTCTTCTTGCATGTCTAATATTTTTGCTCTAAATTGTGAATTAATGTCTGCAAAGCAATAGAGTAGGTTTGTGTGTTGTGATTTTGATTAAAATTTCATGAGTAGTTGCAAATATACAAACCAATTTCTACATGGTATCAGAGTAGGATTCATATTAGAGTAGTAAATTCGAAGTTGTTTCTGAGAGGTTTAAATTTGAAGATCAATGTAGCAGGATTTCTTTAGAGTTGAGAAGATGGCCTTCAATGGACTAAGGCTAGAGCATGCCCTGGAAGGCACCTATAATTTTTTTGCATGGAAGGATCACATGGAGGTGGTATTAGATGACAATGGATTGCTAGAATGCATCAATTCAGATGTTGCAAAACCACAAGAATTTGATGCTCATAACCTTTCTCAGTGGAAGAAAGATGTATCCAAGACAAGGAGAATAATATTGGAGGGAGTGCAAGCTCATATTGTCTCAAATCTCCATGGAAAAGAAACTTTGTTCGTGATGTGGAAATAAATGACATAATTTCTCGAGAATAATATTGACCATAGGAAGATGGCGCTCAAGGATAAACTTCAAAGTATCAAGATGCAAAAGAATGACACAATTCTGCAATATCTAAGCAAGTTTACACAGTGTCATGATGAACTTGGTAGGGTCAGCATTAATGTCCCTAAAGAAGACTTGGTAAGCCTAGCCCTTCTGGGCCTTTCGAAGAGCTAGCATAGCTATCAAGATTCGATGAATGGGAGGGAGAAACTACCAAATTGGGAGCGCTTATGGTCTGATTTGGTATAGCAGGAGAAACGACGAAATACTAGAGATGGGACTTCATCCAAGGGTGAGGATGAAGAAAAAATTGCATTGGATGGAAAGGAAAAGAAGGGAAAAGGGAAGAAATTCCAATCCAAACTAGAATCCAGTCAAGGGGGCAAGAATAAAGATTTGTCGAAAACTAAATGCTTCCATTGTTATGAATTTGGGCAATATGCTACGAAGTGTTCACACAAGAAGACAAGCAAGAAGACCTTAGGAGGAGTATTAGGTGAAGCTTTGGCTTCATAGTTCGGGCTTGACTTTACCCTCATTACATGCATGACCAACACATTGATGGGGAGCGTGTTGTACTTGGACTCATGTGCATCATTCTACATGAAGGGGAATAATGACTTTTTCAGTCACATGGAAGAAAAATATTTGCATATGCACATTGAGATGGGGGACGATGAAAGGTATAGTGTGACCAGGATTGGTACAATCATGTTTTAGAGGGAGTCAGGCACCCCCTCAGACACAAGGATGTCATGTTCGTTTCAGGCGTAAAGAAAAATCTTGTCTTTGTTGTAGTTTTAGAAGACCATGGTTATGATGTGATCTTCAACAAAGGAAAGGAATTATCGAGACACATAGCCATGGGACAAGGGTTCGTGTGAAGAACCTGTACAAGTTAGATGCGAAGGATTGTGATTTATTGATCACAAAGGTGGATAAGGTGCAGAGTCGCGATGTCAGTGAACTTTGGCATAGAATACTTGGCCATTTGCATCCATGGCACTTTGAAGATCACACAACAAATAACCATAAGCCTCCCTAAAGGAGAACTTGAGCAGCAGATTGTATGAAAAGGATGTGACTTGGGGAAGTACACAAATCCACATTCCATGATTTAAAGGACAACAAAGCACATGCAGTCCTTAAAAGGATCCAATCTAATGTCTGTGGACCTTTCTCAATAGCCTCCACTGCTAGGCACAAATATTTTTTCATTTTTATTGATGAATTCTCACGGAAGTACTGGATATTCTTCATGCAGAAGAAGGATGAGGCATTCTCCAAGTTCATAGAATTCAAGGCACTAGTTGAGAAAGAAATGGTAAGAAAGTGAAGGATCTCATGAGAAATAATGGAGGTGAGTATGTGTCGAATGAATTTAAAAATTTTTGTGCAAAAGAAGGAATTCGACAAGAGTTAACAACTCCCCACAACCCACAATAGATTGGGGCGGATGAGAGGAAGAATAGTAGCATCGTGGGAGCAGCAAGAGAGATGTTGCATGATCAAGGCCTACCTCTACATTTGTGGGTTGAGGCATGCAATACAACATTCTATTTGTAGAATTAGAGTCCTCATTGGATTTTGGGCATGATTACATCGGAGGAGGATTTCTCAGGGAGAAAGTTAGATATGTCGCACTTCAGGATTTTTGGAGCCACTGTTTATTGCCATGTCTCTAAAGAATCAAGGAAGAAGCTAGAGCTGACAATATAATTGTGGGTATTTGTGGGTTACACAGAAACTCCCCACAACTACCATGTGTACTTGCCATCCCTCATAATGACAGTTGTGTGAAGGGATGTAAAATTTGACAAAGATAAAGCCATGCAATGCTCTCTTGAAAGGGAGCTTTAGATCTGAGCTGAAGAGGAGATTTTAGCTCCAAAGGAGGATCCTCGAAAAGTTGTGTAGCAACCACAAATTGAGGATCAAAGAGTGGAGATAGCCACTTAAGCATAACCATTCAGAGAAGGTAGAAAAAGGACCAAGGAAGCTAAGATACTTATACAGGATGCAAGGGAGAATGTTGGTGCTCCTTCAAATCAACGTAAGTAAAGAGGGTCACCAGATTGGTATGCTAGCTACATGGCTCTAATGATTGAGCTTATAGAGACAAAGTCATCTTCTTTTGAGGAAGCAATAGAGAAACCTATATGGGTTGATGCAATAGTGGAGGAATACAAATCCATTGTAAAGAAAATATTTGGGAAGTGGTCCCAAGACTAGTAGACAGATCAGTTATGGGTTTGAGATGGATCTTCAAGGTAAAGCATGCAGCAGATGGAAGCATAGAAAATTACAAGGCCAAATTTGTGGCCAAGGGGTACTCTCAAGTTGAGGGGATTGACTATGAGAAGACCTTTTCTCTTGTAGCAAGGTACTCATCCATAAAATCAATTCTTTCTATGGTTGCATAGATGTGGTGTAAGATCCACTAGAAGGATCTAAAAACAACATTCCTCATTGGAGTTATTGAGGAGGAGGTGTATATTGAGCAACTAGAAGGCTTCAAGACTTTTTATCAGGAGTCTCATGTGTGTAGACTCAAGCGAGCATTGTACGGTCTCAAGAAAGCACCTCATGCTTGGTACACCAGGATCGATAACTATCTCATTAGTTTGGGCTTCATCAAAAGTGAAGCAGATGCAAACCTCTATCATATCTTGGTATAAGGTAAATTGTTTATTATTGTCTTATACGTTGATGATTTGATTTTAACTGGTGATGAGCAGTCGATCAAATCTTGCAAGGAGGAACTTGCAAGGGATTTTGAAATAAAGGACATGGGTCTCATGCACTACTTCCTGAAATTGCAAGTATGGCAAGGCAATGGGGAACTATTTGTATCTTCAGATGTTTCACATGAAAATTTGAAAACCCATGGAGACACCTCTAGCGACCAACTAGAGGAAAGAGGATGAAACTTCAGGTGGGGAAGTGGATGATACTATTTACCGACAATTATTGGGTTCATTAATGTATCTTGTGAACACATGACCAGATATGTGCTATGTAGTCAACCAATTGAGCCAAGCTATGGTTAAGTCAACCAAATTATTTTGGGGGATAGCTAAGCATGTTCTACAGTACGTCAGAGGCACTACCCAGTTTGGACTATGGTACAGACGGACAAAGTGAAGTTGTGTGGCTTCATAGATGCAGATTGGGCAAGGAGTCCATCAGACCGAAAGAGTACACTAGGTAGAATTTTCAGTGTTGGGTCCACAATAGTTTCTTGGTACAACATGAGACAAATATTTGTGGCACATAGCTTGACAGAAGTAGGATACGTGGCTGCCAGTCAAGCTGCATGTGGGGCGATCTAGATGAGAAAGATACTTGTTGGATTATTTGGTTAGATGATGGATCCAACTATGATTCACTGTGATAATCAGAGTTGCATAAAGCTTTATGAAAATCATATTTTTCATTATCAATTCAATCATATAGATATATGGTATCACCATTTATGGGTTTGTGTGCAAAGGTGGATAATGTTGTTGTAGTACATTCTGAAAGAGGAACAAGATGCTGACATTTTTACAAAGGCCTTGTAAAGAGGGAAGTTCAAGTTCCACAGGTGTAGGATAGGGGTGGTTGAAAATCCATTTCTTGCTAAGGGGGAGTGTTGAAAAATGCAGTAATAAATTCTCAATTTGATTTTGCCTTGATTAAATTGAGAAAATTTGAATTTCCACATCAACAGACAACTTGGATGATGCTAACTTGTGTGACATGGCTTGTGTCACCCAGTTTACTCAGTAATTTTGAGATGGAGGAGTTAGAGTTTAGTTCAACATGTGTGATTGATAATTTTTAGCAATCAAGTTCAGTTATCTAAGGTTGTTTTCAGTTAAACTAGTTCCAATTGTTGGAGGAGCTAGTGGAAGGTCAATTAAACAATGGTACTTCAGTCAAACTTAGTGATCATCCAGTTAATTGATCAATCAACCCAAAATAGTTAGTGCATGTAGAGAATTCGAGTTACCTAGTTGAGGTGGAGATTCCAAGGCAATGTAACATCAGTTGTAGACTAGCCTTGCGTGTACAGGTGTTGCATGCAGTCAGATGACAAGCCTAAGGAATCACACAATTCAATTAGAGGAATTTTCTAAATAATAGGGGATAATTCCTCAAGGAACAACACAAAAATTTGACTAAATCTACATTAGAGGCCTTTAGTGAGCAGAGAGATAGGTTGTGCACTTGCAGGGTGAGCTCAATTAAGCAAAGCAATTGTAATACATCTCTATTCATTTTATTAATGCAAGCATTACGGTTTTTAGTAGATTTATTTCCGTAGATAAAAATACCTATTGCATGTGTGTTATTTCTTCTTGCATGTCTAATATGTTTGTTCTAAATTGTGAATTAATGTTTGCAGAGCAGTAGAGTATGTTTATGTCTTATGATTTTGATTAAAATTTCATGATCAGTTGCAAATACACAAACTAATTTCTACAGTTGTTACTAATATGCCAACATTTCACTGTAAGTATACTTATGACTCTACAATCTTGGTCATAAAAAATACCCCCATAGTCATCCTAACTAGGATTTCCCTTAGAGGCGTCGTTAAAATTGAGTTTGATGAAACCCTCAAGGGGAGGTGAAAAAGAGGAGGTAGATGATGCTCCTAGAGAGGGGGATTTAGGGACCGAAGAGGTGATCATAGAGTGAGATATATTCAAATTAGAGAGGATCCAAACCTCTTGAGGTGTTTCCTACCCAGAACTAAATTCCAAGATCTATTAACCACAGGATTATTGAAGATGCTTGGCCACTAGAGCTTAATTGATTCCACTAAACTATTAAATTTGCAATTAGAAGAATCGAAGAGGACCAATAAATTAGGTTATTAGTGCAAGGGCATAGATTTAATAAATTTTCCATTGAATCCTCTAGACTCCAACAAAAATAATATAATGAGGGGACCTATTGTCACCTTCTGAAAACAGAGTTCCATTTGTACAAAGAGGACAAAAGAAACGAGAAGTTTGCAAACATATTCGAAGCCACAAGATCTCTCAATGCTAAATAGGACCCTCTCCACTATATAGTGCTCGGAATAAGCTTCCCAACGATACCTGGAAGTCCAAAAATGGACTTATGGATCAGACATTAGAGCAGATGAAGCTACCCTTTGAAATCCCAAAAATCAAAGAGAAAAAGACCAAGGGTAAGGCTCATCGCAAATCACAATCGGAGTTCCCAACAGCAGCATAGGAGGGAAGTGAGATTAGTGATCAACGATCACTGATATCGCAAATCGAATATCAGAAGTTCCAGCAATCCCACATATCAGCGATAAAAAATTTCAAAGGTTCGGTGTAAATCGCATAACGGAGGTTCTAGCGATCCCGCATATCGATGATCGCACTCAGAGCTATATTGTAGATCGATGATCGACCTTTTCAAAGGTTGCAAAAAAATATAGTGTCATGAAACCATCGAACGCCGATAACATTAAAAGTGTCGAGACTTGAGCCTATAGTGTAAATCAATGGGAAAGGGTCGATTGCGATTAACAAAGAAATTGAGGGAAAAACCAAACGCAGATGGGCTCTTTCTCTCTCCTCTAGTAGGGTCATGTGGCAACACAGGATTAGTCCCAATAAAGACACATGGTAGCTGATGTTAGCATGATGTGGTGGTATGGAGGACACGTGGCATGTGGATTTGGCATTTTAAGGGTCATAAGGGGCCAAAAAAAGGGTGACATGTGTCACACTCATAGGGTGACACGTGGTAAAGGATGACGTCATCTCACAGATCAATAATCACAACCATGGAGCAGGATGCAATTAGTGTTTTACAAAGGTGCATATCGGGGAAGCTCCTGATATTGTGGGCCCGAAGTGAGGAGGACATGTGGCATAAGGCGGGTCACATGATTATATGTGCTTTATGTATCAATCAAATGGATGGGCATAGAACTTATTATAGGATTTTATGTGCTAAAGCCTAAGCATTGGTCCTCCCTTATCCTCTTCCCATGTGGACCAAACCAAGTTGCATATCACAATCACAAGTTTTGGGAGGGTGCAACCAGAGGAAAAGACTAGAGATTCCCAATCCCCGAGCTCTGATATTGAAAATGGGTCCCAAACGCATATGTAGTATGTTCCCACGTATTATGTGTTGGACCTGTTACAATGCAATATATCAAAGAATTGGCCCTTGTCCCAACTAAAGGATTTTAGCTCCAGAAGGCTTAGGCCTTGAGTCTCCAACTTTCCATCATGCAATTTTCACCTAAGCCCCCAGGGCTAAGGTATAAGGGGCCAAAGGAAATTGGAAATCACAGCTTTATGAATCCCATTCTGTTTAAAGTTCCTAAATGGTATGAGTCTCGATACACTTGTATGATTTGTTCAGCGGGGAATGATTGGTTCTGTTGGCTTAATCAAGATTGTAAGAAGGAATAGATGAGTCATCAGCTATGTTCAGAGTCTGTTATGGCCATTACATGTGTCGCTCCCAATTCCTGCAAAAGAAGAATTAAAGATGTTAAGGCTAAAAGCGACAGGGAACCTTCTGAGAGAGTATGAGGCATAATTTAATAGAGACCCTTTTGGACTAGAGGACAACAAAGAAGAGTGGCATGGAAATATTTATAAGACCATCATTTCAGTACATTTGTGAATTATGTTTTGCTATTTTTGATTGATATTGTTATGTTTTTTTATTTCCAAGAAAGGTATCTTCCTGTTAAAATGATGGGAGGCGACAAAGCCAGCATGCTGAGACAGGTAGTCATGTAGGTAGCTAGAAGTTCACCTGAGATATTTTGTAATTTTCCTATTCTCCCGCTCCTTATAAAAGGGAGGAAGAAACACTTAGAAAAGGTTCTGAATTCTGAAGAAAACTACATGTGATTTATGAAACTGTATGAATTCTAGATTTGCATCTTTCTAAATATAAATGAAATAGTAGCGATTCCAACCTTCGAGTACTACAATATGTTACTTCTCTGTTAAAATCCATTATGTTCACATTTCCTCTCTGATTTCATTCAATGGTAGCTGCTAGAAATGTCTCATATGTTCTTACAGATTCATTTTTGTTGACTAGTTAATGCACATGCCTGTATGTATCTTTGAGATCATATCTTTAAATTTACACTCCATGAATCATAACATCCAGTCCTATTTCATCCATTATGTCTATATTTAACTCAGATAAGTGTAGAATTCTTGATGTTTCAAGCTCTAAGTGATGAGTTAGTCTATCTCCTTCTCTTCTTTCATTACTCTACAGAAGATGATTAAACTGTAGGTCCTCGAATTACTCAGCCTCCACTAGTTTATACCTATATTCCTGTGAGTTGTATATGTGAAACGATACCATAAATATATGGTTTATGTCCTTGGATGAAGGAACCAATCCATGTTGTTTATTGTATATTTGTATTTACTATGTGTATAAAATGGATATGATGTCTCCAGTTTCCTGAAGATCATATAAGACACATAAAAGATAGATGTTACTAGACACTAGTCTTGTAAGCAATCCAAGGTTGTCTCTGGAAGTGATAACATCTTTTGGAACCATTATTGGGGAACGTATTGAAGGATTTTTCCCCTGGGATACGACAAGTTAAGCACTCTTTGTGTAGGTGAGAAAATACGTTTTGATTTCATCCTCATCACCTTGATGACTCCACAAATCTCATTATCATTTATCATCCTAGCTTTTAGAAAACCTCACACTCACTTAGATACCTCTCAGCATAAAACCCCTTCTATATCTGACCCAGAAAAATTAATTTTTAGGAGAGTTTGGAAGGAGAAAATTCATACTACCTGTGCTACTGTCTCATCATTCTTTGAAGCTTCCTCCTCCAACTCCTAGCACACTACCATTCATTGCTTAGATTTTACTCCTAAGTTCCTTACATACCCTACAGAAGATGAGCTAGAGCATCATGCCCCCAAATTAGAGATCGAAGAGAAAGAAATCTCAGTTATGACTCCTTTCGTTTCATTTCCTCCTCCTCCTGAGATTGAAAAAGGTAAAGCTATCCTCAATAATAGAAATATCCTCTATACACTCAGTCACACTACTCCCAGCCTAGTTACTCCAACCACTATGGTTTTGGCACAAGTTCCTCTTGTAAATATTAATACTCCCCCATTAATCCAGATGGTTGTTCCAGGATTCTTACTGAATAAATATGCCCCTATTGATTTAACTCAACCCCTAAGTTATATGCCCCAGGACTACATAAAGCTTTTTCCTAGTTTCAATGGGGAAGATGAAAACACTACACAAAGATACATTGAAACCTTATGTGATTTTGCTGAGAATCTAAATGTGGAACAACTGGATGTGGTCCTAAGACTCTTTGTGCAATCCCTTGATGGAGAATCTAAAAAGTGGTTTAAATCCCTACCAAATGCATCCATCACCACCTGGGAAGAACTCAAAAACTCTTTCACACAAAAGTGGGGTGAACAAAGAGATCATGAGTATGTCTTCACATAGTTCAATGCTATAAGATAGAAGCCAGAAGAGGACATTTCAAAATTCATAAAAAGATTCAATAGGTAGTGTAATAACCTTCCCGTTGAGATAAAGCCTCATCAAGCTGTTGCTTGTGTAGTATTTGTGGGAGCCCTTGAGTCTAAATTTGGCTTTACCCTGAGAGAGAGAAAGTCTCGTACTTTAGATCAACTCCAAGTTGATGCTCTTGATGTGGAAGAAAATTTCACTTCGGTAGGAAAGTCAAGAGGAAAGAATGAACCTCATGAGAAGAAAAGGGGGAAAGAAGAAGCATCCTCCTCTGTTTAAGGTAAAGAATTACCAGACTTGAAGTGGGAAGAAATGGATAAGCTTATTAAGAGTTTACTGCACAAGGTGCTGAAGCTTGAGCTTGAGAACACAAGTCTCCCTAAACAGAATGCTCAAGGTAACAACTAAGGTTACAACCCATAGTACTGAAGGCCATCATTGTAGATACTTCAAAGGGAAAGAAAAGATCAACTCGACCAAATCCCTCCTCCTCTATATTTATAAGATGATCCAGGTGAACAAACACCAGATACACATGAGACACAGGGAAGCTTGTATTCCTCCTTCTCTGAAGAAGAATAGGAAAACATGGCTCATCATGAGATGTGCCGTGATAGAGAAGCAATAGTAAATGAAGAGGACATAGGTGATTGTTGTAAACAATTTGCGGATTTCATCCAAGCAGAAATACATCAAAAGTATGATCTCATATCTTCAAAAAAGAGGTCGAGGGAACCTGAACAGTAAGAGGAAACTGCTCCCCAAAATATTCCTCAAGTGTTAAATAAAGGGAAAAGGAAGTTGAACCCCAACTCATCCAAAGTAAAATTCTCGTTAAATAAGGAATGAAATAGCTTTGAGAAACACATAGAAGTGAAGGCACCCATTCTAATAAAAGCTACCGGTGATAAAGAAAGAGGGGTAGAGCTGGGAGGCATAGAAAAGGGCTAGTTTGCATTCAATCTTTAGAAGGAACTTGAGAAGGTAGAGATCCTTGTTCCCTTGATTAAACTTATAAAACAACCCACTTATAAATCTCAAGTCTCCTGGTTCATGCTTCCATCCACCGCAATACCAACCCATGACTATTTAAACCTTCAAGAAGAAAGACCAATGGTTGTCTTTGGGCCTCATGTCGAAGAACTCGATTCTTCCACTGCACCCTTCTACTTGACCCTAGTAATTCATGACCTATTATTGCATAATTGTATGTTGGAATTTGGAGCCTCACATAACCTCATGCCCTTAGCCGTGATGGAATAACTTGCCTTGCAGATCACCGGACCCTACAAGGACCTATACTCATTTGACTCTAAGTGGGTCAAATGCTTGGGCATGATAAAAGATCTAGTGGTAAACCTGGCTGAAATCCCTGTGAAGAGCACAATGATGGACATAGTAGTGGTGGATATTTCCCCTAGATTCAACATCCTCCAATCTAGGTCTTGGGGTTCCAAGGTGGGGGGATCTATCAAATTAGATCTAACTTATGCCACTATTCCCACTTTTGGAGGCGAAGAAATGAGGTTGTATAAAGAGTCCAGATTTGTAAAAAATGTGACCCCAGCTGAAGGTTCTAGGAATTCTCCTATGTATGGAAAAGAAAGTGACCTCTCCCACCCGTTCCTTGAAGAAGATGAAACCATCTTAGAAGAAACACAAGTACATATAACAATGTAGTTAGACCACCAACACACAGATAAAAACAAAGTATGGAAATTATACTTTGATGGAGAGAATTCAAAAGAGGGAAATGGAGTAGGAGTATTGTTGGTAAGTCCTGAGGGAAGCTTGATACCCCTCTCATTCAAGCTGGAGTTTGAGGCAACGAACAATGTGGCAAAGTATGAATAATTTCCCCTTGGGATACAAACAACGAGGAATATGAATATTGAATGCTTAACTATTCATGGAGACTTCGAGATGATTGTAAAGTAGATTTGAAATTAGTGCTAGGCTAAACACCCCAAATTGAGGACTTATTGGAATGAAGTATGGGATTTAATTGATAACTTCTTCCTGGCCTTTAAAATCTAATTTCTTCCCAAAGGAAAACATAATGGCTGATTCCCTTGCTGTAGCAGCAAGCAACTTCAAATCTCCTCAAAATTTACTTCTCAGGTACGAGGTGGAGGTCAAACATAGACCCTCTATACCTGATAATGTCAAGCACTGTAAGGTATTTGAGGATGATGAGCAGGTCAAATGGTTTATAGAAGTAGTTGGGGAGTTCACTAGCTTGACTATTGATCAAGAAGAGGAAAAAGAGGCAGATCAAGAACAAACTTCATGGGAGAACACGATTGTTAGACATAAAATTCTATAGCTAGAAGGGAATACTATTCCTTGTGGGATAGTTCCACTGGAAAAATTATTTAACCAGAATGATGTAGCCTCCAAAACAATGGCTCTAGAGATGGAAGAACAAGTAGAAGATTGCAATATCAGCCCAGAAGATGAACCCCAGATGGTTAGGCTATCAAAGGGAATCCACTCATGATAAAAATAAAGGTATTTAAATCTTTTCAAAATCTATAAGGATGTTTTTTCTTGGTCTTATGAGGATTTAAAATCATTTGATACCAACATCATACAACATAAGATTCCTTTGAAGAGTGGAATAAAACCATGCAAGCATAAGCTCAGGCAGATTAATCCTCTCTTACTCCCCTCTATTGAAAAAGAAGTGAGGAAAATTATATAGGCTAAAATAAGAGTGCCTTTAAGGTACTCAGAGTGGGTGGCCAACCTAGTCCCAGTCTGAAAAAAGAATGGGGAAATAAGGTTATGTGTAGATTTTCGTAACCTTAACAGGGCATATTTGAAAGACAATTACCCACTACCCAAGATGGATTATATATTACAGAAGGTGGCAGGATTAGTTAGAATGTCCATGATGGATGGTTTCTTTGGTTACAACCAAATGGTAGTCCACCTTGATGATCCGAAGAAGACTTCTTTCACCACCCCTTGGGGAAATTTCATGTATGATTGCACGCCTTTAGGTCTTGTGAATGCAGGGGCCACTTTTCAGAGAGCTGTGGATATAGCTTTTGTAGGGGAGCAAGAGAAGGTTGTAGTAGTATATTTGGACGATATCATAATCTTCTCTAAGACCGATGAAGATCACATCCTCCACTTGAAGCTCACCTTTCAAAAATGCAGGAGGTATGGACTATCTTTGAATCCCATGAAATCTTAGTCTTCCTTGAGTGGGGGGAAGCTACTAGGAGACATAGTAGCAAGAGGGAGTAAAAATTGATCCTAAGGGAGTTGAAGCTATTAGTAACATTCCTCTACCTAGAAATAAGAAAGAGGTCCAAGTATTTTTGGGGAGAATCAATTTCTTGAGAAGGTTCATACCCAACTATGTTGAAATAGTGAAGGGTATTGCAGATATGCTTAAAAAAAAATTGAAGTCAAATGGAACCCTACCTCTCGAGATTCTTTTACTAGAATCAAAGAATCTTTTGTTGAAGCACCGATACTAGTCATCCCTGACTATTCAACACCTTTCTATATCTTTTCTTTTTCTTCTCCACATACTATTGTTGTAGTTTTGCTACAGAAAAATAAAGATGGTTATGAGAAGCCCATAATTTGCCTTCTTCAGCCAAGTCCTAAGGGATGGTGAGCTGAAATATAACATCTTGGAGAAAAGAGCATATGCACTAGTCAAATCTTTGAAGGCATTTCGAGTGTATGTGCTATAGTAGAAATTACAACATTTGCCCCAATGACAATGGTCAAGGAAATCCTTGTGCAAGGAGGCAGTGAAGGAAAAATGGGTAGGTGGATAGCAAAGATACAGGAATATGAGTTAGACATAAAGCCCACTAAGCTCATAAAAGGCCAGGGGTTGGCTAAGATTTTATCAGAATCTAACTGCCAAACTTTGGGAATAAACTTGATAATAGAGAAATACATAACATAAATTCAGCAGAGTGGGATTAAAACAACAGATAAAAAGATCTATGCTAAATATGAGGGATCACACTGGTATAAGAATATCATCCATTATCTCTTATTCCTGAGGTACCCACTGGGGATGGACAAATCCAAATACAGAATGTTGAGATTGCAAGCTCAAAAGTATATCATAGCCAATGGTCAACTCTATTGGAAAGACCTAGTGGGAATTTTGTTGTTATGCTTGGTAGAAGGTGAAACTCATAAAGTAATTGAAGAATTTCATGGGGGATTTTGTGGAGGTTATTACAGTTGGAATACCACAACTCACAAAATTGTCAAAGGAGGATTCTAGTAGCCTATACTATTTGGAAATGTGAATTTATAAGTGAGGTCGTATCAGAAGTGCTAAGTCTTTGTTGAGAGACAAAAACTTGCTCCTCTTCCCTTGATCCCTGTGCATGTGGGCGAACCCTTCAGACAGTGGGGACTAGAATTCATAGGAGAGATAAACCCACCTTCTAGTGGCTAGCATAAGTGGATATTAACGACCACTGATTATTTCACCAAGTGGGTAGAGGCCATCCCAGCCATAAACACTACAGATTCAGTGGTAACAAAGTTTATGGAGGAAAACATATTAGCTCGTTTTGGTTGTCCTATCAAAATTATCACTGGCAATGCTCAATTATTCAAATATGCAAAATTCAGCAGCTTCTGTCAGAAGTTCAATATCATCATTGGGCACTCCACTATCTACTATCCTCAAGGAAATAGTTTAGTTGAGCCTTTAAACAAAACCTTGGTGAGAGTGTTGAAGAAGACCATCACCGAGAATTAGAGAAACTAGGACACCCAATTTAAGTTTTCCCTCTGGGCCAACTGAGTGACTCCTAAACATTCCATTGGAAAATTTCCTTTCAAGCTAGTGTATGGTAAGGCCATAGTCTTCTCAACCCAATTAGGAATGTCAATGGCGAAGTTACTACAAGAAGCCGAGGAGAAGCCAAGTGCTTTGACACGAAGGATCAACTAATTGGTTGAGATTCATGAAAACATGGAACAGGTGGGGGTTAAATTGGTAAATTATCAACAAACGATGAAATCCCTATTTGACAAAAAGGCCAAGGATTGACATCTTCAACCGGGAGATTTAGTTCTCTGATGGGACGTCCAACGGGAAGAAAAAGGTAAACACAAAGAGTTTGATTCCCTTTGGTTCGACCCTTTCAAAATTTCAAAAGAAAAAGGAAATAATACGTACCTACTCGAAAATATGGAAGGTGAATCATTGGAGCTACCAGTAAATGGTCGATTCCTCACACTCTATTTCCAGAATTAAAAGGTACTATCTTGCACTCATTGTAAATACCAACGTGTTGTAATTATCATATGAAATTTCCATTTTTCTATTTAAAAGTTCCACTTTCACAACATTTTCACTTGTTTAAAGTAACTCCGTGCCAAAAAAGAGAACTTCATAGTATGCAGGTTCTCAGAACCTTGCTAGCAAGGCACTGTCCCCAGGTGGAGCCAATGTTGTGACCTTCTAAACATAGAGTTCCTGTTGTACAAAGAGGAAAAAAGAAATGAGAAGATTTCAGCCATATTCAAAGCCACAAAAGCTCCCAATGATAAATCAGACCCTCTCCACTGGATAGTGTTCGGAATAAGATTTCTTTGGTACCTGGAAGTCCAAAAATGGACTTCTAGATCAGAAGTTAGAGCAAATTGAAGCTATCCTTTAAAAGCCCGAAAAACAAAGAGAAAAAGACCAAGGGTAAGGGTCATCGCAAATCGCAATCAGAGTTCCCAACAACAGCAGGGGAGGGAAGTGAGATTAGTGGTCAGCAATCACCGATATCGCAAATTGAATATCGGAAGTTCCAGTGATCTCACATATCAGCGATAAAAAATTTCAGAGGTTCGGTGTAAATTGCATATCAGAGGTTCCAGCGATCCCGCATATCGGTGATCACACTTAGAGCTGTATTGTAGATCGACGATCGACATTTTCAAAGGCTGCTAAAAAATATAGTGTCGTGAAACCATCGAACGTCGATAACATTAAAAGTGTCGGGACTTGAGCCTATAGTGTAAATCATTGGGGGAGGGATGATTACGAGTAACAAAGAAATTCAACAAAAAACTAAAGGCAGGAGCACTCTTTCTCTGTCCTCCAGTAGGGCCATGTGGCAACACAGGATTGGTCCTGATAAAGACACATGGCAGCTGATGTTAGCATGACGTGGTGGTACGGAGGACACATGGCATGCAGATTTAGTGTTTTAAGGGGTCATAAGGGTCTAAAACAAGGTGACACGTGTCACCACTCACAGGGTGAGACATGGCGAAGGATGATGTCATCTTGCAGATCGACAATCGAAACCATGGAGCAGCGTGTAATCAACATTTTATAAAGGTGCATATTGGGGAAGCCCCTGATATTGTGGGACCGAAGTGAGGGGGACATGTGGCAAAAAACGGGTTGCATGATTATATGCACTTTATGTATCAATCAAATGGATGGGCGAAGAAGTTATTAAAGGTTTTTATGTGCTAAAACCTTCGTGTTAGCCCTCACTTATCCTCTTCCCACGTGGACCAAGTCACGTTGCATACCGCAATCACAAGTTTTTGGAGGGTGCAACCGGAGGATAAGATTAGAGATTCCCGAACCCGAGCTCTGATATTAAAAATGGGTCCCAGGCGCATATGTAGTATGGTCCCACGTATTATGCGTTGGACCTGTTATAATGAAATATATTAAAGAATCAGCCCCCATTCTAGCTAAAGGCTTAGGCCTCGAGTCTCCAGGTTTCCACCATGCAGTTTTCACCTAAGCCCTCGGGGCTAAGGCATAAGGGGCCAAAGGAAATCAACAATCGCAACATTATGAATCCCATTCTGTTTAAAGTTCCTAAATGGCTTGAGTCTTGATACACTTGTATGATTTGCTCCACAGGGCACGATTGGTTCTATTAGCTTAATTAAGATTGTAAGAAGGGACAAATGAGTTAGAAGTTATGTTCAGAGTCTATTATGGCCATTACACGTGTCACTCCCGGTTCCTATGAAAGAAGAATTAAAGTTTTTAAGGCCAAAAGCGACAGCGAACCTGCCAAGAGAGTACGAAGCGTAATTTAGCAGAGATGTGTTTGGACAAGAGGCCAGCAAATAAGAGTGGCGTGGATATATTTACAAGACCACGATTTCAATTCATTTTCAAATTCTATTTTGTTGTTTTTGATTGATATTGTTGTGTTGTTTTATTTCCAAGAAAGATATCTTCCTGTTGTAATAATTGCAGGCGACAGAGCCCACACACTGAGATAGCTAGTCATGTAGGTAATTGGGAGTTCAGCCTGAGATATTTTGTAATTTTTCTTCTTCCCCTCTCCTTATGAAAGGGAGGAAGAAACACTTAGAAAAGGTTATGAATTCTGAAGAAAACTTACATGTGATTTCTGAAACTATATGAATTCCATATTTGCAACTTTCTAAATATAAATGAAATAGTGGCGATTCCAATCTTCGAGTACTACAGTATGTTACTTCTCTGTTAAAATCCATTATGTTCACATTTCCTCTCTTATTTCATGCAATGGTAGCTCCTAGAAATGTCTCATATGTTCTTACAGATTCATTTGTGTTGACTAGTTAATGCACATGCCTGTATGTATCTTTGAGGTTATATATTTAAATTTGCTCTCCTTTAATCATAGAATCCAATCCTCTTTCATCTATTATGCCTATATTTAACTCAAATAAGTGTAGAATTCTTGATGTTTCAAGCTCCATGTGATGATTTAGTCTATCTCCTTCTCTTCTTTCATTACTCTGCAAAAGCTGATTACGCTGTAGGTCCTCAAATTACTCAGCCTCCACTAGTTTATACCTATATTCATGTGAGTTGTATATGTGAAAGGAGACCATAAATACAAGACTTATGCCCTTGGATGAAGGAAGCAATCCATGACGTTTATTGTATATTTGTATTTACTATGTGTATAAAATGTATATGATGTCTTCGGTTTCCTGAAGATCATATAAGACACATAAAAGATAGATGTTACCAGGCATTGGTCTTGTGAGCAATCCAAGGCTATCTCTGGAAGAGACAAGAGGACCAAAAAAAATTTGTCCCTTATTTGGTCCCATGTGAGAATTCTACACCGACCTATCAACCATAGGAAGTGAGCTACCTTTGGCCAAAAAACATTTGTGAAAATTTTCCTCCATATAGAATCTCTATGGTTATTCTAATGTCTAGCGAAAAGAGAGTAGGATTCCTTTAGAGTGAACATGTCTTTAATTGAAAAACCCCATCTAATTTTGTCTTGATCATGAGAAAAGGTATTTTCCAATGTTGAATCTCATTCACTAGAAGAGGCTAGGATGAAAAAGCTAGATGAGGTGGCCAATCTTCTATTGATTCTCAATCCTGCCAAAGTATGAAGTCTTGAGAAGAATTATAGAAATATGCTACTGTAAGATACTATTGTTCAATAGTGAATGATTTCAAAAAACTTAACTTAGAATGATCCTCCAATCGAGGTAGTTTCTGATAGGCATACTTCCAAAAGAGTGCATGACAACCATCTCAAACTTCCTAGAAAGCATGATATTGAATCAAACTCTGTATGACCAAATCTAAATTTCAAATGGATGATCAAAGGGGATAATTAGTTGCTTGTAATTTCTCTACCTGGGAGGAGGAATGCCCATACTTATAGTCCCAAATTTGCTTCCACAACTATACTCCACCCTACAACCAACACTACCACAATTTGTCTCCTAGTACATTATTCAAGATTTCTTGATCCCTAAAGCCTAAACCCCTGGCCATTTTAGGGAGGCATATTTTATCCCAAGCCACCATTGCCGACTTCTTTTCTTTCTCTACTCCTTGTCAAGTCTTTATAAAGAGAGGTAATAGCCTTGAGAATGAATTTAGGTGTAGCTAAAGAAGACATTTGGTAGACAGACAGAGCTTGCAACACAAATTTGAGAAGAATGAGGTAGCTTTCTAGGTTTAGGGATTAAAATTCCGAAACATC
The DNA here is from genome assembly GCA_000404065.3 of Pinus taeda. Lineage (NCBI taxonomy): Eukaryota > Viridiplantae > Streptophyta > Pinopsida > Pinales > Pinaceae > Pinus > Pinus taeda. The sequence goes on along the minus strand of APFE030644719.1, from coordinate 207,035 downwards.
AAGCTTATTAGATATCCATTGAAGAATATTCTACCAACATGACGATTGTCGGGAGTTAAAACATTTTTGAATTATATATTGATAAATATTTTTTTGATTATGTATTTATTTTTAAAAAGTGTTTTCTTTTTTTCTTTTATTATTATTTTTAATTTTAAAGTTTTTATTAGGTATTTTTTAGATTTTTAGGGGTTTATTTATTTATTTATTTTTATATTTTAACATGTTTTCTCCTTTTCTTTTTGTAAATTAAGGATTTATATTAGTCAAAAACCAAATTTACATAGATTTACAAAGTGACCATGGAGGATGCATCCTCTCCTCAGCAAATTACTAAGTCAACTCGACCAACAGAGTCTCAAATCCCATTAAGACCTAAGGGCTCCATAACCTAGATTACATTAGAACCAAGGCTAGGACTGGCATGTAACATTATCTAGCAAACCCACACAAAGATAGTAAACATATTTTCCAAATATAAATGACGTTGATGACCTTCAAATAGTAGAGGGTATACCCTGAAAACATATAGTCATACAAAGTTTTCACGACCAATTCACAAGATATCCATACCAAGAAAACCAAACCAATACTGAGGCACCACAACTGGTCATTGATCATACAATAAGAGGACCAAAATAGGTAACATATTCATAGTAGAGAAGGCCAAGAACCACCACGTAGACCAACATGCAATGAGGAGGCCAAAAGAAATGCCAAACACCATGTGTAACAAGCCAAGAGCCTTCATAAAAACATTCAAACTACACCTCCAACCATTGAGCTCACTAGTGATTATCAGATGAAGGAATATTTGTTGGAGCCTTCACACTAGAACTAGGAGGATCCACTAGGTCCTGCCCCATCTTATTCATATGCAATATGGATTTATACATGTGCTAGGCAGTAGTTAATTGTGTCCAAGAAAAATTGTTGATTCCTAAGAAGTCTCTTGATGTCCTCCATGTATGCAAAAACATTGTACTTCTCCACTTACTTGTCCCTCAGGACCAAGCTTAATAGGGTCTTAATTTTCCAATGAAGAGAAATACAGTTTGAGTATTGTTTCTTCATGTCCCTAGTATGACCAAGGTTGGGAACCCAAGATGACATATCCTCCATGAGATCTTAATCAGAAAGGGATTGTATTTCGACCCCCGCTTGTGTCTCAATATTGTAAATTTCCCTTCGATTTTCTAGTGGAACAACATTGAAAAAGGTGGCAGCAGAGTCATGAGAAAATGTTTGGCACCATGTTTCTCTTACTGGACTCTGTCCCGACCCCATACCTACTCCTCATCCTCTTTCTTAGCAGCGTAACAGAGATGAGGGTGCACTTCCTGTGGTTGCTATGAGTGCCTCTACCTGCAAAAAATTAAGGGAATGGATGAGACCCACCATCAACATGAATGGGGAATCGATAGAATAAATCATCGAAAAAAATATAGACACTTTCCTCAGACTCCAAAGACAACCTAACAATTGAGATAGAAGGTGCAACTACCTCCCCCATAACCTTTTCACCATTGGCCATTAAGCCCGAGAGAAACAATGTAAAGACCATAGGACACTATAAGACTACAAAACTGAAAGGTGCTCAACCACACACCAAGCTCCGCTAACCAGAGCTTATCTAGCTAAAGAACAAACCAAGCCCTACAATGATCCAGGTGGATGTTGGTGGCCACGCACCTATCCCATTTGGACCCTCACAATTGTCTCGTTTAGTCTTTTTAGTTTCCTAAATTGTAGCACAATTTACTATTTTTAGCAGTTTTTTTGGGTCCTGAACTTCCGGAGCGGTTTTGAGGCCCTAAATGACGTTTTTTGGGAAATCTGGGGGCATCATGGGTCCATGGATTGATGTTGCCCTTCCCAAAGTGGTAGTGCTCGGATAGATCTTTCTAACAAGCTTTTGTACGCATAAAACAGAGATCGTATGCCAAAGTTACGACCCCGTGAAGTTGATGTACCAATTTACCCAAACAAGGCCCACAGTTTGGCGTTTGATCTTCTAGGGTTAGGTTTTGGAATGTTAAGGGTTTTACATTATTTCTCAACAATAAATAGGCCTTCGAGCCTCATTGTAACACAGTTCAAAAGCAGTAGCCACCACATCCTCCTGCTCAATAAGCTACCATCGCCTTAGCTGTTGATTTCCATACTGTTTGTAAGCATATTTCAGTATTTTACATTAATGAAATGAAGTATTATTTCCGCTGCATATCTGTGTTTATGGTTATCTCTGTAATTTGTTGCATTCATGTTTAAGTCTGGATTAGTGGTATTAGAGCGGTCTACTTTTTCTCTGTTTTTCTTTGCATATCCCCAACGAGGTCGCGATATAAGGAGTTAGGGATTGAACTGGTCGAACCTTTGCAAGACTAGCCTCGCAAATCCCGACGGCCTCCCATGGCAGATGACAAGAAAGACGAGGGGGCAGGAGATCCTATCAAAATATTGCTCGAAGAAGCTCTCAAGTGACAACGAAACGCGATGATGGACAACTTTGCCTAGATCCTTCAGTGGCTACCTAGAAGTGACGCATCGGCTTCTAGCAGCTACTCTGGAAATGCCACGCCCTTTAAGGTACAAGTTAATTTTGAAATCCCCATATTCGAGGGTCAGATAGATGCAGATGCCATAGATAAATGGTTAAATATGCTAGAGGGTTATTTTTCTGTTCATGAATTTTCAAGTTGGAAAAAGATTGTTTTCGCTCTTCTCAAAGTAGCCCCCCACGTCAAGGACTGGTGGGAAACCTACTGCGAGTAGAAGGATGAAAGTACAGGCTCACTGTTTTCAGTCGCACCCACTTGGAATGAGTTCCGGGATGCCATCAAGGAGTAGTACTACACCGTCAAAAGCTATGAGGACAAATACATAAAGTGGACCATGTTGTGGTAGGGATGAGACCAAGATGTGCCAGAGTTCACAAACATTTTTCATACCCTTCACACACAATTGGGTATCAAAGATTCTGAGCTGCATTTGGTACTCAAATACCGCGGCTACCTACACAGATACATCCAAGAAGAGATGGAGTTCCTGAACATCTCCTCGCTCGGCACAACGTACCGATACGCTATCAAAATCGAGCAAAAGTTCAAACAGAAGAAGCGAGACTTCGGATTTGCAAATCCGAAGACCAAAGGACAAAGCCAAGGCGGGGTGACCCAAGACAACCCGTCGAAGCCGCAAGAAAAGAACAACACCACGAAGCTGAAGAAGGACACATGAAAGTGGTGTGAGTTCCACAAGAGTCCCACTCATAACACAAGTGAGTGTTGGACCAAGCAGTCACTGGTGGTTGAGTTGAAGGCTTCCGAATCAAATGCATGTTTCGACCCTGAGCCAGAACCTGACAAGGGGAATGGCGAAGGGAAGCAGATCATTGATGCAGATCCCAATACCACTGCTTCCACTGCCAAGATCCAGAATAATGAGCTCGAAGACCCAGAGGAGGGGGAGCATCTTTTCCACTCACAGATGTGGGTGAAGGGTTCACCACTGCAATTCATTATCGACAGTGGCAGCCAAAAGAACCTTATTTCAATAGAGGTCATGAAGCGGTTGGGCCTACCAAGTACACCACACCCACAACCATATAGTGTTGGGTGGCTTCATGAAGGACGAGATCTCAAAGTTCACCAACAATGTTGCCTTCCCTACAACATCAAACCCTTCACAGACGAGGTATTGTGTGATGTTACACCTCTGGATGTTTGTGATATATTATTAGGCCAACCATACTTGTGGAGGCGACATGCTGTGTATGAGTCAAGGCCTCGTGCTATCATTATTTCTTTGAATAATTCATTATACAGGATACCGAAGGTAGCCCCACCTACAGGCACATCTTTGATCACTGCTAAGAAAGGCAGTAAGCTCATCTCCCAGACCAAGAAATTCATCTATCTGGTTCACTCCCAAAGTAAGGGGAAGATTGTCACCACATCCATGACCCCCGCCAAGGGTTCCTCCATGCAGCAGCAGCAAAAAAGGGATACGGTCATGACAGAACATAAGAACAAATTCTCCTCACCCACAGGGGTACCACACAAGTTTCAGGTGGGCGACAAAGTTTGGTTGCATCTTCAGAGAGAACGCCTTACTAGAACCCATCAGAAACTCAGACAACTCCGACATGGTCCTTATACCAGTACCAAGGCTACGGGCAACAATGCTTTGAAGCACAACATTCCTCCATTCCTTTGCTTGCACCGAGTGTTCAATGTGGACTGTTGTCGACCCTACTTCCCACCAATTCTGGACACATCAGAGATTGCAGAACAACTCACCAGAGACCCAGCTCAGCAGAAGCTTCCTCATCTTAGGGAGTAACTCAAAGCAATGGGGACCATTGCTTCCTAAGGGGGGAGGAATGATCCAGGTGGATGTTGGTGGCCACCCACCTATCCCATTTGGATCCCCACAATTGTCTCTTTTAGTCTTTTCAGTTTCCTAAATTGTAGCACAGTTTACTATTTTTAGCAGTTTTTTCGGGTCCTAAACTTCCGGAGCCGTTTTGAGGCCCTAAACAACGTTTTTTGGGAAATATGGGGGCAACAATCCCCAAAGATGGTAGTGCTGATAGATCTTCTAACGAGATATTGTACACGTTCAAAGCAGAGATCTGTTATGGCCAAAAGTTATGACCCCGGGAAGTTGATGTAACAATTACCCAAATGGGGCACAGTTTGGCGTTTCATCTTCTAGGGTTAGGTTTTGGTGTTAGGTTTTCCATTGTTGTGTCTCAACAATAATAGGCCTTCGGCCTCATTTGTAAACAGTTTAGAGGCATGTAGCCACACATTCTTCTCAGAGATGCTTACCCTCGCCTTAGTGTTTATTTCCATCACTGTTGTAAAGCATATTTCAGTATTTTACATTAATGAAATGAAGTATTATTTCCACTGCATATCTGTGTTTATGGTTATCTCTGTAATTTGTTGCGTTCCTATTTAAATCTGGATCATACAAAGACCTCATAATTCACTTCGAACTAGACTCACATTCCCCAACTTGTGACTTAAATGGGAACCATGGACCAATGCATGAAAATGAATTGACACTAGACTTTGAACTAATGCTACATACTAGAATTGAATAATGCACAATTCTTCATACCCTAAAATTCCAAACCCATAAATGAAGGATCATGCATAAAGAAAGAGTCCAAGAATAATATATAAAGAACCTGAGAATTTTCACCGCTAAAAGACTAGATGTCCATAATGACCCTTCTAGATAGCAATCTCCGAGCGGGTGAGCACTAGACCAGACATCCAGGGATCCCAACGCATTCAGTCTTAGATCACATAGACTTACACGCCCACCTCTCAAACTTTCAAAACCAACCACCATCCATAGTGCAATGATACTTACACGTTCAATCTTATCCAAGAAGTTAAACTAGGAGGTCAAGGACCTTCCCTTGGATCCTCTCCATTCACCACAAGATGTCACCCCCTCCATCCAATCCATTTAATAGAATCCATTGCCAACTGGAAGACTACATACGCATGCATGCGAGGGAAGGACACATCCTTCTCGCATTAATGCTTGATGCATACTATAAGGTGGCGGGTGCTACCTCCGAGGCCCCCATTAAATCCATATTTACACCCCCATCTAGGGAATGTTTTTTCTCCCTTTTAAAAATAATAGTTTTCCTCAATCTCAATAATAATAATAATAACAACAACAACAAAAACAATGGTTTTATGTTTTTTAAGGAAAAAAGGTGATTTATTTTATTTATTTTTTAATTGATTTTCCCCTATTTAAAAAAATATTTACATTTTTCCTCAATTTTTAAAATTTAGATCATTAAAAAAAATCAATTAATAATTAAACAAAAATTGTGTTATGTCATTTTAAATTTACAATTGACTTTCGATTTCTTTTCGATGGTATCAATGGTCAAGGCCATATTGTCAATTAATTATTAATTTTAACTCCTAAATAAAATAAATGTTTTCTGTGAATTAATTTTGTATTGCCTTAAAAATCTAAATATCATTGCATTCGACAAAGTTTTCATGGTCTAATCGAGCCCAACATAAGTGATCTCAAACTGCCCCTTATGAAACTAGATATATTGATCACCTACCTATGATCAATATTACTTTACAAAGGTGATATATTTTGAATAGAAATTAACATCCTCTAGAAATAAATTGTTGTATCTTAAATACCGAAACTAAATAACCTAATGTGATATAGTTGAGGTATTGTTTCCTTCTTCCCTTGGAGTTACCAGGGCCAGGAACTTATTGGGAATTCTCATCAATGATGTTGTGCTGGTAAAAAATAGATAAGGCTTTCAGATGATGGATTTCAAACTGAATTTCTGATTGAGTAAATAGGTTGCATATAGTTGTGTCCTCTTTAGCTTGGGCCTAGGCCCATGGTTTTCCATGAGGGCCACAACAACCTTCTTCCCAATGAATGCACATTCGTTGCTAAGGTATGATGACCAAGGAGGGATAAAAACAGAAGTCATATGAGAAGAACCAAACTTTATAGAGGAGGAACTCATGGCAAGTACAAAGAGCTAAGGGGCTGAGATAGAAGGGAGAGGGAAGGCCCAACAAAAGTGGCTACCACTAGGAGGCAATACAATAACAGGATGCCAACAAGTAATATGTAAAGGTGACTGTTTTGACAAGCCTTATAGGCAAATTAATAAAAAACCACCAATGCATAATGACTCCCAACATAAACTAAAAACCATGTGACAAGCTATAAAGAAGTGAGAATGCAAAGTATAAGGTACAAATTCTACCACTGTTGATGTTCTCAGAGTCACTAGCTGCTCCAATTGTAATCAAAGAGCCATTATCACAAAAATCGATCACCAAAAGAAAGCCAGGTCCAGAGGGTGTCACAAGTGCACATAAATTTTGAAGCCAGAGGGGTATCTCTTCTCTACACACGATCTTTTAGATGTAGTGTCCAAAATTAAATATACCCAGTGCCATGGATCACTATAACCACAACAATTGCCTCAATTACTTCCAACCCAAAAATGAGAGCAACCAGGCTCCAGAGTGTGCAATTCAACTGTAGAAGTTCTACATAAATGTCTTCATCACCATGCACAAATTTTCCCACACCATTAGGTCTAATAAATCCCTCCTACAATGAGGGATAACACAATAACATATACACATGAGTAGACTCCATTGCTGAACAAGGATGAGAATGGTAAGTTTCCATTTCATGTTGATGAATTACATTGGACTTCACATGATTCTGCATGTGGGGTGTTGGCCACACCACCCCCTTCTTAAATGATCTTTGAGGAGGTGCGATGGAGGGCTTGCCTGTAACCCCCTTCCCCACATCATTTTCCACCCCCATCAAGGACTAAATAAAATAAAAGTTAGACAAATTTTAAAAAGACTTAAAAAGAAAATTTTAAAAATAAAAGAAAAAAAGAAAGGTTGACAATTTTTAGGTGCTAATTTTTAGGGTTTTTGGTACTCATAATGTATGGTCTTTAAGGCCATGGTTAAAAAATATTTGAATTTTAACCTTTAAAAAGGGGTAATTTTGCATCACTACTTTTGCATTTCACCATGTTTTTTCATATCTTTCGTAGTAATGATATTTGGCCTTTAATGTTATGATTAAAAATATTTAAATTTTAACCCTAAATAAAAGGTGATGATGTATCACCATTTTTCATTTCAACATAGTTTTTGATGTATTTCATAATAATTATATTTGGTTTTTAATGACAGTTGAAAAAAAGTTTGAATCTTAACCCTGAAATGAAAAAGGGTGATGTTGCATCACTACTTTTCAAAATGAAATTAAAAATTAATACTCAAATGAAATTAATAGTTAAATTCTAGTTAAATTGATAACTTTATTTTTTGATAAATGAAATTCTTAAAAATTCTCAATAAAATATATATGTATGTTATTGTTATTATTATTAAATTTAAATAAGCTATTAACTAACAATGTTATAAATATAGTGATAAACTAGCTATCATGCTAATAATTTACATGTTCTTTTAAATTAAAAAAATTAATAAAAATTTCATAATTTTAATATATCTTATTTTTATTTAATAAAAAAGGAGGAGAACTTTAAAAAATTGGTATAACTATGTATAATTACCCATCATAACTAAAAAGCCCTTTACAAAATATCATAAATTTAGGAATAAACATTTATATTACAATTAAAAAATAAAAAATAAAATATATAATAATTTAGATTTTAAAACAAATTTATTAGAGATGTTTTAAATTTGTATGGTAGATGTTCTCTCATAATATTATATTTAAAAATAATAAAATAATGCTTATATTAACAAATTAAAAAATACTAATAACAAGATTATTTATTGTTGGTCATAAATAAAATACTTCAATTTCTACCTTTTTCTTACACCAGTTTTATATAAGAAATAATGTAATTGAAAACATAAAAATTCTAATTTAATTTATAATTGCTTTCTGCTTTTTAATACAGGGGATATGTATAATTTCTTCACTACTCAATATGGAGTTCACACATAATATTTAAAAATAATATTGATATTAGAGTCTAATAGGAAGAAGGTGTGTAATTCATTTTATATTTAATTGACACTTGTTATTTTGAAAAATATATCTTAATAACGAACAAAGTAGTTTAGTATTAGTGATAATAAATTATTTCAATGTCCTATTAAGTAACATAATTTTATATCAATTTTATATAGAAAAAGATAAAGTAATTGAAATTTAGAAATATATATATATATATATATTATATATATATTATATATATATATATTATATATATATAATATAAAGCTTTCATTGTAAAGAAAATGTGTAATTTATGGAGTTTATATATAAGATTTAAAAAATATTAATAACAAAAAAAATCAAAGAAGGTGAAAAATAAAATATTTTAATAAACACGTGGATAAAATATTTCAACATATATACAATGCTTCAATGTACAGATTAAGTACAATATGAAATATGAAATATAAACATATAAACATATTTCTTATTTCATTTATAGTTGCTTTCTAATTCAAGGTATAAGGGAGATTGTAACTCTTTCAATATTTAATATGGACTTCACCTATAATGTGTTAGTGTGTGTGTGTGTGTGAGAGAGAGAGAGAGAGAGAGAGAGAATCCCATGGATACATGCTTATTATTTCCCAATATGAAGAAGATGTATATTTAAAAATATGTTAATGACAAAAAAACATTATAATCAAGACATCATGGATCTAAAAAAATGCTTCAATGGTCATGTTGAGTAAAATATTTCAATGTCAACTATGTTAAAATAAAATGAATATAAAAAAATGTATGGTTTAAACATTTTATTAGTGTGTTGTTCAAAATGAAGGAAATGTGTGGTTTGTTCCATGCTAAGCATGAAGTTAACACATTGTACATAGTATGTATATAACCAACATAGATTCATGTTAACCCTAGATTTATCAAGTTCCAAGAGGGATCAAATCTCTCGAGGTGTAAACTTAATTCCATAAGGGTGTCTACTTAATTCCTTGCTCGTACGACAAGCCCTATATAGGTGAAACTAGGAGATCCTTTAACACAAGAATCCAGGAACACTCAGCTGACATTAAACATAATCGATCCAAATCATCAGCTTTAGCAGAACATTCCAATAAAACTAAGCACCAAATTTGTATAGAAAATACCCGCATCTTAGCTAGAAGTGATCACTACTTCATAAGGAAATTCAGAGAAGCCATAGAAATTAGCAAGCACCCTAATAACCTCGATAGAGATGATGGGTGGACCATAAGTGAAAACTAGATTCCAATCCTATCATCCAATCTTACCCCTCCCTAACTATAATTCTCCTCTAATAAATCAAGAACAAATATAAATGATAACATCCAATCAAAATTACTGATTAAATGAATCCTAATACTATAATCCATTATAATTAAAACATCACTTCTAAACAAATATTAAATCATATAAATTCCCCCTCTATAAAACTTTTAATGACAATAATTAATTTTTATAACAATAAATAGGCCCTAAACTATATAATAAGATATCTTATAATAATATAAAATTTCAAAACTATGATAAACTTATGTATTAATAGAATTTTAATATCATTAAAAAAATCATATTTATAATTAATCTTAATAAGTAATTGAAACATACCATTAAAATGAAATATAATTAAAATAATAAAATATAAATTAAAACAACTATGTCCTAATAAATTATAATTCAACAATAATTTAATAGATTAATAATCCCTAAGATCTGTCGGAAATGCATCTCAAACATCTATTTATTAAACTGCATAATAAGACCATTTTCCCACTAATCTTTCACATCCTGAAGATGAACCACCGTTGTTGGTTCAAAACGTCGATCAAAACAAGAAACCTAATGTGAGATGACTCCGAAAGATGATCTACACAATTATGAAGATTGCAGAAACCTAAAATATGAAATACTCTAAAAATAGTTAGCACCTCAAAAGATTTAATTCCTCTCTATGCTTGATAAATCTAAAATTAACATAAATCTATATTAACGATAAAAGAATGCATACAACTTTTTTACAACAAAATACATATTTAAAAGTTCACAAGGTCTTGGATAAATGGTGATCGAGTGTGTTGTTAAGGCATTTTTAGATGTTAATTCACTGATTCAATTCCCCACCCTATTCAAATGTTATTCCTAGACATAACCGTAATATAACCTCACCAATACTAAACTTGAAAAAATAAAAAATAAAAAATAAATATATATTTATTTTAAAAAATAATTAGAAAAAAATAACCTTTATATGAAACTATATGAAACTATATAGTAATACATGAATTAATTGATAATGAAATACATGAATTAATTGATAATGAAAGATAGGATGGGATTGTTGGCTTTTTTTACCAGGTAGAGCAATCAGATACTCATAATATATGAATATTTATATCACCATATTAAAAAAAATAAAAAGTGTGAATAAAAGGGTGGATGGTTGAGTTAATTGATAATGAAATACATGAATTAATTGATAATGAAAGATAGGATGGGATTGTTGGCTTTTTTTACCAGGTAGAGTAATCAGATATTCTCATAATATATGAATATTTCTATCACCATAATTAAAAAAATAAAAAGTCTGAATAAAAGGGTGGATGGTTGTTCTTGATGAAGTAGAACACCGTACGAATATCCGCATAAAATTTCAATGATTCCTTGACCGTAAAATAATGGAATATATATTTCGATGATGTTTTAATATTATTAGTTTATGTTCTACTTTATATTGGTTTATTAATATAAATATAAATATAAATATCTATATATATATATATATATATTTAATGATAAAATTTGAGTGTAAGATAAGTGTGTTGAAGAGATGTTGACATTTTTTGGACTTACAAACTTTAATCTGAGATATAAAAATAATTAGTACATTTTCCTAAACAATAGGACGAGAATTTAAATATATTAAACTTTATTGTTGAACTTGTCTGTTTTTTTTTTTAAATATTTTGAAATTTTTAAAAATCGTTATTATCACTTCATATTAATATTTATAAATTATTATTATCAATTTTATTAATTTGGTTAATTAATCTCATATATATATATATTAATTTAAATAAAGTTAGTTATAACTTAGTTTAATTTTTATAATTGACTATTAATTTTTTTTGATATTGTAATTTGATTCATAAATTATCATGAATATATTATTGGACATTTTGTTACAATAAATTTGATAAGACTATATTTAAAAAATCTGAAATCTATATAATTTGGGTTTAATTTTTTTTTAGATTTATGGATATGTAGATTACTGTTAATTGTGTATGCATGCAAATTACAATTATGCAAAAAATAGAGGAAAATAAAATAATAACTCACAAACCACAACTCACATAAGATATGCCTTAGGAAACCCTTTTCGAAGAACACCCAACTGTAAGGTGAGGCCACTCTACTCTCTTTCTATGAATATATAATGGCTGTGAGTACGAAGAAGTATGGCATGTTCTATGTGTTCTATATCCTATCCCTCTCGGCTATTTTTTCTCATCTATGGAACAAATTCACTCGAAATAATGGAACCCCTTTTCCTCCTAGTGGACCAGTTACAACACAACCTTATAACCTACTAGTGGTTAGGTTTGACTACCTCAACTCATAAGCAGAGTTACAATATGGACTCTTCTAGAGTATTCTTCATCATCATCACGTGGCTAGCCCCTTTTCCATGAATAATGGGGGTTGTCGTGACATCCTCTCGAATTATGGTTATGAAAATAGGGAGGTCAACTTTTGAGTGGCATAACTTTTGCATAGACACTTGATTGACATGATTCTTGCGCTTTTGGAAAGGTCTCTGTGTAGAATATGAAAAAAATGTGTTGCATTAAAGTAGTTAAGTTTTACCTCCAAAAAACATCGTTTGATGCCTCAACATGCTCCCAAAAGTTTTCCAACCCCAATTTTCCAAACTGGGGTCTGCCGGTAAAAAATAGTCTTGTGAGCTAATTCCTATACTTTTTCCACTTTGAAAAATAATCCTATGAGTTGTCCATCATTTTTGTCACTATATTCTACTATGCAAAACTATGGTCATTTTTTATTGCAACCTCATGAAACACATTCTTACTAGACAAGTGTTGGGGAGCAAATACTCTAAATGGATTGTTATCCTTCAAGAGTTTGATTTGGAATTTGAAAAAGCCAAATCTATGAAATCATTAGTATTTGGTGAATTGATTTGTTACCTTTCCTATAATGAAATGGAAATTGTGGCAGAAAATTTGATTCTCGACGAATCTCTTTTTCTAATTAGTTCTTTCGATCCCTAGTATGGCTATAACATTGTCTATCTCTAAAACTAAAACCATCGGCGAGACTTATGGTGTGTTAAACATCATAAAATTCAATACCAATATTGACAATACATTATTCCTAGTGATACCCTTTATCGTCATGGTGTCGACATTGTTTTTTGGCATTGTTTAACAGACAAGGAAGCCAAAAAAGTCCTTAATGATTTCCATGCTGGAGTGTGGTCATATGTCTGAGTATGCCACTTCTAAAAAAAAATTGCGTGCTAGATATTTTTGGCCATTTATCTTTAAATATTGCATTACACAGTCAAGAAATGTCATTTGTGTCAAATCTATAACTGTAAGATGTTCACACCTCCTACTCCACTTTACCCTATAGTTACCATTGGCCCTTTTGCTAAATAGGGCATTGACTTCATGACATGTAACCCTCACTTGATCTGGGGGCAAGGGTACATCATCATTTCCATGGATTATTTTACTAAATGGGTCAAGGTGATGCCTACATTCACCAATAACGGGACAATTCTAGCACTTTTCATATTCAACCATATTATCACTAGATTGAGTTTTCCCTAAAACATCATCACTTACCATAGCTCTCGTTTTTTGGAACTATATGACGACCGGTTATCTGCCAAGTTGGGTTTATGACATGAAAACTAAACACCTTACTATCTGCAGGTCAATGATCAAGTTCAAGCAATAAACAAATTTCTGACAATGACGCTTCAATGGATAATAGGGGTTCACAAAACAAATTGGCACCTCATGCTTTTTTTGGCATTATGGGCATATTGAACCTCTACTAAAACAACCATTGGTTTTACACCTTTCTGTCATGTATATGGCCTAGAAGTTGTTTTACCTAATGAATGTGAGATACTATGTTTGAAACTAGCCATCGAAATATTCCCTACTACTTTTGCCAAGGAAGAATGTCTTTTGTATTTAGCACATATAGATGAAACTCGTCGTAATGCCTCTTTGGATAATGAGGCTCACTCGAAGCGTGTTAAAGCTTGTTATAATAAAATTTTTAAACCTTGAGTCTTTGTAGAAGGTGACTTGATTCTTATGTACGATCAAGAACATGATAATTTAGGAGTTGGCAAGTTTGAGTCCATGATCATTATAGCATGAAACAAATATTAGAAAAATGTGTCTACAAGCTAGTTGATTATGATGGAATTCCTTTAGGAGAGCCCAAAAATGGGATTTACCTTAAAAAATATTATGCTTAGAATCCTTCTACATAATTACTTTGTACATTGTTGTACCATATTTTGGTGTGTTGCATTTTTTATTTTTGCAAACAGTTTATGTTCTTTGCTACTTATCTTGTGTTGTGCTTGGTTCATAGATGTCAGCACTCCCTTTACCTTATGTTGGATTTGCTCATGGTGGTTGTTACAGTACTTAGAACCTTGCATATTCTGCATGGGAAATACTTATGCTTACTAATAAGTTTGTGAGTTTACATGGTATATGTCTTGGTCGTACAACTAACAATACCACTGAGTGTAGTGCAGTCATTAAACTATTATCTGATGTCATTTCTCTTTGTATTGAATGTTCATTTGTTTGACTTGATTCTCGAATCATAGTGATGCAATTAAGAAGTGTTTATTTTGTAAAATTCCTACTCTTCTATGAGTATATCTAAGGGTTTGTCTCTTGGAATGAGAATTTGACTATCTAGAATATCAACATGTTCCAAGAAATACTAATACATTAACAAACACTCTAACTAATTATGTATTAGATAGACATTGGAGAAATTTGTAAATTCCAAACATTAAGACATTCCATTAGATTCTAGCCAAAGTAGAAGTCATTTTTCGTTAATAGTTTTGTAAAAATATTTTTTACAAAATGTGTTGAGACAACACAAGGCCCATTGCTTTTATATATAAAATACATGTCAATAGAATAAAATTTCAACTGAGTTATTTCTAATCAATCCCTAGGCCCTTGATGCTCATGGTAAACTACTTCCTGAGCCACTCACTGAAGCAGGCGACTCATCCACTCTGATACCTCAAATGTATGGCGATGATATTGCTGACGACATCCTCTATCCATGTGTCTGCTATACCCTGAGTAAGACCCTCAAGGTTTTTCTCCACCTCTTGGAGCTCCTCTATTACTTCACGTTCATAATCACCCAATCCAACTTGTTGAGAAAACCTATGGATTGGAGACATCCCATCTGGTTGAATTGGTCCAATATTTGCATGTTAAAATGGTATTAGTCTTAACACACAAAAAAATGATTAAAATAACAAAATAACATAAAAATAAAATCAAAATTCGTTTTTACCTTATGCATCCCATTGGTCTCCCTCGGGAAGAGCTATATTCAAACATCCTTAGAAATTCATGCCTGCATATGGATAATCCTTGATCATGATCAATTAGTTCCACAACCATTTGAAAAATGCAGGACCAAATGAATGTTGACCACTATCTCCATGGTGTGCCATCAACTAACCCCATCTCATCATATGAGGTACTCTCAAATACAAGACCATCCACATCTATCCCTTGTGGATGCATCAAGGGAACCCTTTACAAGAAAAAAACACCAAAATGGTCCCATACCCGAATTGCTTCAATTGACCTCTCTTACACTTAGTCAATTGATATTTCATGCTTATTTCTAGCCCTTCGCACTAGTTGAAAATATGGGCTCCATACACTCCAAAGAATATTGCATTTATGTTTTGGTATCGAAATGAAGAGTTTCACTTCCTGCTATGTGGGTTATAGTGAATAAAAAAGTTCTTAGTGGAAGATCCATTACATTCTTAATCAAAATCTTTTCACTACATTTTCTTGGTCCCATAGAAAATTATTGGAAAATATATTCATTAATAGTTTCATCGTCTCCCCCTAAAACGACTAGTGAAAATCGAGCTCCTATTCTTGAGAGGCCAGTCAAAAAATATATGGCTTCCACATCAATAGTGAGGGTGTGGATACCAACTCAAAAGAGTTTCTCATATGCATCCCACATCCTCACTAAATGTTCCACTAACTGTAACTGATCCCTCATTCCTAGAATCAAGAAAAAATTCATTAAACCACATTAAAAAAGAGTTAGAAATGTATTTGGATCATTGGCTACTATCAAATCTTCTGCTCCGTGCTCTGTTTATCTCCACTCTAACATCTTGTTGATCAATTACCCTGAAAACATCAAGGGGGAAACTTATTAGCTAACTACCATGAAGAAATTTTGGTTTTTTATACTCAAACACTAAAAATCCATTTTTCCTTGTGGATGTCAAACTTGTCCAATTAAAAATAGTGCGACAACACCACACCTTTTCTGTTTGGGACCTATAAAGATTCTACAATGTCACAATTCCCGATATGGGAAGGGTGTGACAACTTAAGGGCATGTTTTCCCCCAAATTAAAAGGTTGAAATCGATTGAAATCATCAAGAAAAAAATAAAATAAAGACAACAAATTGTATATGGTATTGAGAGTTCTTACCTCAAATATATGAGGCCAAAAATCATCCACTGAAGTGCCTTGAATTTCTACTTGAAGAGCATGTTAAAAATGAGGGGGTTTTCACCTTGGAGGTTAGTAAAATTAAAATGGTAAAGTGAAATGACCTTTTCTCCCTTTTAAAGGAATGGAAACATTTTTTGTTATTTTACTTTACCATTTTGTCTTATTTTCCCTAATACATTTTTAATATTGAGTCTTGGGACAACACTGAGCCGTAAGCCGTTGGTCACAAAAAATAGTACGTCCCACCTACGAAAAAGGGCCTAAACAGCCCTATGCCTGTCAGTCAAGGAATGGGTTGTCTGGTAGGCAGTAAGCTGAGCCCAGCGGTTGGTAAGGACTGAATCTGAATCCTAGAATGAGTAGGCAGTAAGCTGAGCCCAGCATAATGGGTTGCTAAGGAATGAATCTGAATCCTAGAATGAGTAGGCAGTAAGCTGAGCCCAGCATAATGGGTTGGCTAAGGAATGAATCTGAATCCTAGAATGAGTAGGCAGTAAGCTGAGCCCAGCATAATGGGTTGGTAAGGAATGAATCTGAATCCTAGAATGAGTAGGCAGTAAGAAAGTGAAGGTGGGCCGGTCTAATTCTGACCCGCTAAGATTCATTCACCAAAGTAGTGTAGCTTGATTTTTTTTTAGCATTTTTAATATATTTTTGGGCATGTATGATGTTTTGGGTTACTTAATTATGTGCAAATCATAGGTTAAATAATGAAACACAATTTTTTGGACTCAATAAATTAATGAAAAAGGTCCTCACTAGAGGTTTATTTTTGTTTCTTTTTCAAACTCTCTAAATATGAAAAAGACATCAATTTACGCCTTCATTGGACTCGTAAAAATTAAACAATGAAGGACCCATCTATAAATTAGGATTGAACCACTCCTTCCTAGGGTTCATTAAAAATACTCTGAAGGATGAACTTATATCCTGAGCATATGTTATCCTCCTCAAGCTCGCTTAAAAATAAAGAGGTACTTGCTAGAAATGGTGGGGGAAATTTTGGAAGGGAATACATCAAATCAGTACACATTTTATGGAAACAAGTTTTTCTTAAACATGAGACTCTTTCACTCCTTGTGTCAAGGTTGGGAAATCCGCTTGTCTCTTGTTGATCATACTCCTTTGAGAAGTTTCTCACTTTGGCCCATGATCCACTTTTGGAGTCAGTTCTTCCAAGATAGTTGTCCTGTCATCAATATGTTCAAGAGAATTTCAACTTGAGTTAGCCATTTTTTACATTCCTTAAAGCCTTCTTTCTTGTTGGCCATCCTTGCACTAGTATAAAATGAGAAATTAGTGACTAGGTGACTACAAAAGTTAGTCATCGTAGCTTTCCCAAGTGAAATACTACCAAAAATGAGCAACTTAAGTGACCCAACTAAAAATGACTAATCTAGTCCCAGGTTAAAATATGTGACTAGTTAATAAGTAATACAACTAAAAATGACTAACATGGATGACCAATTTAGTCTAGGAACAAAAATACGACTATGTAATAAGTACTACAATAATACGAACCAGTCATTTATGCTAGTCATTTTAATTGTGTTACTTCAACAATCTAAAATTACAAGTGATAAGGGATTTAAAGGTTGTTATAGATTGACTAAAAGGTTATACTTCCTTAAACACTTGTTTATTGGATCAGTGGATGATTAAAGTTATGGAGCTTATTAGAATCTTCAGGGTTATATCCTTTTATCACATTCACAGGGAATTAAATTCAAAGGCTGACATATTATGCAAAATGGGAGTGGGCTTATAGCCGGGTCAAATACGTTATGAAGAATACATGTAACAAGAAGTATCAGTGAATTAGTTGAAGAAAAATTTCATTTAGTTGAAGACTTAACTTTTCATGCATATCTACATTTTTTATTATCAGGGTCATGTCCAGTGAACTTAGGATACTAGTTTTTTACTTGGATACCAATTTGTTTATCTAGTTTAAACATGCATTATGAACATATATAGTAGTACTAGACTCTTATGAAATTGTTTTGAATCCTAAGGGGATTTTGATATTTCTTGAACATTACATGTTGCACATATTATAATATCATGTCATACATGTGAAACAAATTTTGTATATGTTAGATGTCATTTTAAATTACACCGTTGCATTAATATTAATACAAAAGTGATGTTTTTTTCTTATTGGAAAAAGAATTATGACATTTCCCACTAGCTGAATCAATAATTACTAAAAAAGTTATGCCTAAATTAATAACTACTAAAACAAATAATTTCCAAATTCTTCAACCTAAATCAATAATTACCCACAACATACATAATAATTTATAAAACAATAACAAACCATTTCTCATTATGACTGAAAAATCAATGTTCGTCATGACTAGCCACCTTGTCATGACTAAAAGCTATATCATCTGAAAAATCAAGGTTCATTTTAGTTAATAACTTCTTGTGATTGAAAAATCAAGGTTCATTATAGCGACTAGACATTGTGTTCGAAACTTAGCCACCAATTTCTGTATTAATTTTTGCATTTCGCAGGAAGGGGGAGGGTTATTTTGGTTTTGAGAGGGTGATTTGGAGGTATTTTCCATGGACAAAAGAGAAGTAGATAGAACTTGGAGGTTGTTGAAGTGGTAGGAAAATTCACAATTAAAGCCGTCTACAACTTTGAAGGCGAAGTCTCAAGTTACACTCTGGTTTATTTTCCCCTTTTTAACTGTAACTAACGCAGGAATTCCCCATTTTCTACATCTTCAAACAAATTTCAAGTTCTCAACTAGAACATTCCAACTACCATCTCGACTCAACCTTCAGAAGGGCATTCCAAAATCCATATTAGAAAAAAAGCATTTCACAAACTTAAGGTGTACGCCTCTATTCTTAAACCTTTACTATTAATCTCCTGCAAAGAATGACATTGTTCCAACTTTTTGACCATTACTTAATGGACTTCAAGTCTTTCAAAATGTTTTCATAACATAGAGGGTAAATCTATTTCATCTATAGTTAGAACTTGATGTGAATATCATTCCTACAAATGCTCTGTTCTAGTAACAAAATTTGTACACACATAGCAGGAATTGAACTATAGTCACTAGAATGCCACAAGGCAACTAAAGCTTCTAAGAATAATGTTTTTATTAGGTTTACATTCCACACTAATCACTCAATCCCATAATCTAATCTCTATTTTGTTCAAAACAGAGTTCCGAAAAGTATTTCAATTGCATAATTTGTCATTTATTCAAGATTGAGTATGTTCATAGGGGATTTATGTTATTTATGTAATCAAAACCTCGCTCACCTCTTTTTGCCTAGTTCCATATATTTCAATTCACTTTATAAGGATTTGAACCTTGGTGGGGGTATTAAACACCTTTGCTTCATCATCTAACTAGGTTGTTATTAACACTCTTCGATTTGTTGATCTCATTGTGACCAAAAAAAAATACACTAAGGTAAATGAACCCAAACCTTTCATTCAACTAGGGAAAACTACTCAAAATTTTGGAAAGTCCAAGAAGAAAGCAGTACACATTTTTATGAAGAAAGGAAATTCTCATAAATATGAAATAAATCCATGAATTTAAAATGAAAAAGGTCAATTTGAAAGAGCCACGGTTTAAAACATGAAAAATAGCTTGTACAAATAAGCCAAACAATAGTTTTATCTTCTATTCAATGGTCCCACGATCCACATGTCTATGAACACAACTTGTATCCAATTTATTCCTTACTAAAATTTTCCATGGATTTTCACTATGCATCTTGGCACTTGTATCTTCACTCTAGTTCTCAATACTTCCATAATTTCACTTTTTTAGCATTTAAACTGCAATATCTCCCTTTGTAACTATGATTATGTATAATCAATTTCAATACAATTATGCTCCTCTCATTGTTATGATGGCATATTTAATTTTTTAGTATTTAGGAAACTTGGGAATTCTTCTTGTGCCAAGTGGCATATGATAATTTTGGCTTATATTTGGTATTTATATTGGTTTTAAGTAAGGTGTTATGGATTTTTAATGCCATAAAGTTTAATTTTACAGGTGGGTGTCATTGCATCCTATTTTTTTTGTAACAAATACTCACAAAGATATTTTTTATTAATAATTAAAGGAATAAATTGCAAAATTTAAGACACTTTTTATGTTTTCATATCAAAGCACATGCACCATAAGGAGCATGGTCCCCTCAACTAGTATCAAATAATTGACTGTAAGAATTATGGCAACAAATACTCAAATGACAAGTCCCTATACCCACAGGCCTTATTCTGGACACAAGGTTATAATGGTTGTCAGAAATCGGCAACCAAAATGAAGAGGTTCATGGTAACATACAAAGGTCTATGGCCCATAAATTCATAGCAGTTAAGCTCATGAACTTAGCACTAGTTAACATATGTTAGTGAACATTAGTTACAGATCTTGAAAGCATATTTTAATGGTAGATTTTAAGTGCTAAAATTCCCAACAATATAGCAACTAACCACAAGGAATAAAACACCAAGATTTAGGGTCAATATCCAAGGCAAAACCCCACGATGGGATGTAGGTGTAGGATATGTTATTTTTCTTGGGCCCATCAAATTCATCACTTTTAACCAATACTATATAAACACCAAAAAAAATGGATGGCATGAAAGAACGATACATATGACTTTCTTTTGTTGTTTGATTATGTGGTTTTTGTGTTCACACTATTAAAAAATGTGTTAGTATTCTCTTCCTATATTCCTTTTTTGGAAATTTTGTACAAATATGACATTTGTACTCAATTGGGATCCAAAAGTTCTGTTTTACTACCATGGTTTTGAAAAGAGTTGAAATTAAAGAGTTAACATATCGTTTTCATATTTGAATTCATAAAATTTAAGATGAGCCAACTTCCAATTATGAAAATGAATAAATATCATGCACATGATGAGAAAATAACCGATGAGAAGAGATTGCTTAAATATGCATGTCCTTGTAATGATTATTGTGGTGGGAAGATGAGAAAAAGAACTGTGATTTTTCAACGTATGTTAAAATATGGTCATAGTGGTATAATCCCTATTTAAGATGAGCCAATTTCTAATTATTAAAATAGATAAATACCATGCACATGATGAGAAAATAATTAATGAGAAGTGATTTCTTGAATATGCATGTCCTCATAACGATTATTGTGGTGGGGAGATGAGAAAAAGAAGTGTGTTTTTTCAATGCATGACAAAATATGGTCATAGTAGTATAATCCATTTCCCTCAAAATGGTTATCCAGATAGGATAGTTTCACAACATGAGAGATGTAGAGGCACCAAACATAAATGAAGAGGAAACAAACACAAATGAAGAGGAAATAACCTTGGATGAAGGTATTGAAATTGATAGAATGTTGAATGAGGGTTTCAAGGATGAATGGCAGAAGTTGATGGAGGATGTTTTAAGACCTATGTATGGTACTTGCAACTTGTCTTTTGACAACAGTAATTCTAATTCTTAACCTGCAAGAAATAAATAGTTGGACAAATGAGAGTGTTGATTATTTATTAGCATTGTTACAACGATTGTTACCACCTGACTCCACATTGCCAAGAAAATGGAGAGTATGTAAAGTGAAGATCACTAAGTTAGGTTTAGGGTATCAAAACATTCACACATGTGTGAATGGTTGTTTATTATTTCACAGACAAATTGCAAGTGAGACTGTATTTCCAAAATGTAAAGAAGGGAGGTATAAAGCAAGGTTGAAATCAAATTTAGTTCCCAGAAAGGTTCTTCACCACTTTCCACTAATCACGTGGTTGCTTTAAATGTTTTGATGTAGAGACATTGTTGATCTCATGCAATGACATGCCCAAAATAAGAACACCGATGGAAAACAATGATTAATGGTTTATTCTAAGATATGGAAGGAATTTTACAATAGATCGCTTGATTTTTCCTAATATCCTTGTAACATAAGGCCGGGTTTGTCTCTAGATGGGTTGAACTGTTCCTCAGATTAGAGTATTAAATGATAAGCTTCGCTAGTGTTTTTAATAAATTATAACTTGCCTCCATAGTTAGTAGCCAAACTAATTTTCTTGATGTTGTCATTGATTATACCAGGGAAACAAGTGTGACTTCAGATACAATTGGTGTTTTTAGAGAAATTATTTCATGAGCTATTGGAATTGTGGAAAGGAATTGAAGAAATTCAAATGTTAAGGGATGGTAATTCAATCCAATTCACTTGAATATCTTATTTGTTGTTTATGTTACATGATCTTCCTGCATATGGAACTTTTAGTAGTCTCAATGTTCATGGATATCATGGATGTCTTGCTTGCATCTTCAAGGTTTTTGTGAGGCACTCAAGTAGTTTTCGTAAGCTTATTTATTGTGGACATAATGCTTACCATAAAATGGAGCATCCATATCATCGTCAAAAGTCATGTTTCAATGGTCGGGAAGAGAATCATGAAGCACCATTGACAATAACAAGTGAATATATTATTGAGAATGGAGAAAAAAGAATGTAGTTTATTGAAAATGGTGGCATTCACAACATTAAAAATGATCCACATAATGATAATTAGTGTAAACATAGTGTGAATATTCTATAAGTTTCCATAGTTTAAGAATATGGTCATTAGGCATGCTATTGACTTTATGAATACCAAGAAAAACATATATTTTTCTATTATAAAAACTATTTTTGGTGCATATGATATATTGTCATCATGACTAGACCTTCAAGAACTAAATATTCATCAAAATATTTGGGTTGAAAATGATGGTGATGGAAAATATAGAAACCATATTTCTCCTTATGTGTCGATATAGGAACAACATGCACAATTCTTAAATTTGATGTCCTAGATTCGATTTCCTACTAGCTATGTAAGTAGTAATATTAGAATCCAAATTGACAATAATAGCTTAAGAGGCCTCATGACCCATGACTATCATGTCATAGTCGAGGATATTTTACCTATTGTAGTCATATCAAGTTTCGAAAAGGGGCCAATATTGGAAATTATAAGGTTGGGTCTAATATTAAAGAGAATGAGTATGGATGTGTTAGATCATTCAAACTTTGATAATTTGAAGGAAGAGGTTGTTGAAGTCCTTTTCTTATTGGAACAAGAATTTTCACCAGCAATATTCAATATTTCTATTCATCTTCTTATACATCTAGAACATGAACTAGAGAATTGTCGACTAATAAGAATGAGATGGATGTATCCTATAGAATGATATATGAAGGTTCTAAAAATGTTTGTTTGTAATAAGGAAAAACCAGAAGGTAGCATGTGCAAGGGATATTGAATGCAAGAAGCAATGGTATTTTTCACAAAATATATGAAGGATTTTAGTGGTGTCAATCGACATGTATGTGATGATGATGATGATGAGAGAGTTGTAGGTGAAGTATCAGAAGGAAATTGGCATCACTTCAAGCTATCAAAAGAGGAAAGAATTGTGATACATGTTGAGTATGTTCTTCAAAAGACATCCTCATTCAATAAGTGGCACAAATGAAATATTATTTACATGATAATTTATTTTTTTATTTTCATTTAATAGTTAAATTATTTCATGTTATTATCTTGTATGTTCATATTCTATGTAGAGAATATAAAGAAGAGAATTGAAAAGGGGTGTGTCCTTCTCGAAAGCGTACACTTCAGGATTTGAATCTTAGAGATGGTTCTTTTCCAAAATTTGATGATTAGATTGTTGATGAAATTAATGATGTACAACAAGGTCGACATATAATAATTGAGGAAATTTAGCTTTCATGACCTCCAAATATATGGTTTTCTTCTTTTTGTTGGACATGGGAATATGGAAATAATTTAAGAGAGGAATAAAGGGACACAAGAAAGGAAAATTGTGATTTTATTGTTAATGTTGAATTTCATCACAACATTGTAAAGAGATTTTATGTTGGATTCATACAAGAAACTATTCAAGTTGAGTATGGTCAAACTAGTCCTATATTACTAAAATGCAAATGGATCAAGCCATCCACAATATGATGTGATGAGTATGGATTTGTATGTGCAAATACAAGTTAAATTTTATTGAAGTCCAATGAGCCATTTATTTCCCCTCTTCAAATTAACTAATCATTTTTAATTGATGATGTAAAAGCCTAGGATGATCGTATGTCATTCAAACAAAGCCTCATTCAAAAAGGAAATTCATGGAATATGTTTATATAATGGTCAATGGGAAATGTAATAGTTTACAAAAAACATTGGAAGAATAAGTTGAAGATGGAGATAGAGTATTTGAAAGAGAAACCTTGATTACCAATGAAGAGACTGAGATGAAGGATATAATGCATGTTGAGGAAAATGTATTGTATGAGGAAATTGAAGAAAATCAAGCATATTCATACACAATTGACCAAGATTGTGATCCTTATGGTAATGCAAATGATTATGATAACGATTTGTCACCTTAACTTTATGGAATAAATGCTTATGATACTAATGGATTTTATTTTTTTGTCCATGGAATTATCCATGGTATAAAGTAGCATTGTATTGAATATTGATAGGAAATATTATACCAATATATATTTGATATATTCATGAAAATTTATCTTTAAAATTTTAAGCAAATGTAACACGCCTTGAATCTAATGGTTTAAGAATCATATAATAGTACCACTACCCTAAGGGAAGTTTCCAACATGGAGGGAATGGTTTGGGCATTGATGAGGAAGGTTTTGGTGCACCCATATCAGGACAAAAGGGGTGTACAACTTGTAAATTCATGTTTTTCTTCCTACTCTTTTTGTTGCAAAAGGGGTGTACAACTTGTAAATTCATGTTTTTCTTCCTACTCTTTTTGTTGCAAAAGGGGTGTAAAACACTCCGGTTGGGGTGTATCACGAGCACCATAGTTAACTCAGTTTTATTTTCTTTCTATGGAATTTATCTTTTGAAAACCCTTAAGATTTTACATCATGAGAAAAATATCTATTGAACTAACGAAGTATGTATTCTTTTGTAGTTTATAAATGAATTACATTTAATTAAATTTGGGAGTGTTTTATCATATTTTATGATGAAATGTTTGAATTTCATGTATGTACAATGAATATGTGTTAGTATTAGGCTTGAAAATGAGTTATTCTTGTTCTATTTTTCTTGTTGTGTATGTCATATTTATCATATAATGGATATTTACTTGTTCCATCAACACATCAATTTTCCACCAACATGGCTATCATATTGTAGCATTAAGCGTAATTTTTGGTTGTTGGAATGTGTCTCTTGATTGCAGAACTTTAAGAAAAGTATTTTTTTGTCCATTCTTAATACATCATGCCTAGATCCACCTATAGGAGGACCTACAATATTGTTGGTCCTAATCATTGCTACAAAACTACCATGGAAGCCCTGTGAGTTGATGAGATCTTTTTATTGAAAGAGCTGACATAATTTGTCATTGAAATACATACATGATTACTTGAAATCTATATTTATTGCTTGTGATTGAAGATGATGGTTGTAGGTAACATTTAATATTCATAATTATTATTGTTACATTCTAAGTCTTTTGTTTCCCCTATTGAGAAAAATTCTACCTTTAATATAGCCACCATGAACTTTTATATCCAACATTTCTTGTTGTAGGTGACCTCATGCCTATGCAAATAGTTTCTTCAAAGTATGCCTTTTTTTTATGAGAATATTTTTTTTAATGTGAAATGTAGGATATAAAGCCTATGAAGAACCAATGGTTGAAACATAACAATGACCCTAGAAATGATGAAAATGTGACAAAACACAAGCATTTTCATAAATAGCACATAAAGAATAAAGAACAATATTTTTCATCAATTGTTTTGGTAAATAAGTAAGTAGTTGATCTTGGTTACTTTTCATTTCTATGCATATTTCAAGAAATTTGTATATAATCTATTTGATGATGTAGGCCATATTTGATTTTCATTATAATTTGATAAGTTTTTTGTTTTTTTTTTTTTTGTTAAGGGAAAATTTGGATTCTATAGAAAATGAGAAGAAACAAAAGGAAAGCAAAGACATGCCCTACCAACTCATAGAATCCAATCCCTTGGTAGATCAATACATGGAGATGAAGTTGATGGTACTAATGATCATCTTCCTAATATATCAAATGATCATGGAGAAGTAGGATTATAAGAACTTTATTTAAAGTTAAAGCTAATATTTGAATGCATAAATGAGGAGATTTGCATGTTACCTAGTGCCACATGTGTTTTAGAAAATGAGAAACATGTTCAACCTCCTACCAGAGAAAAAACACCAATTAAACCTCCTCAAAGCAAGGTTTTGTTGGAGAATCAAGTAGAGAATCTATTTAAACAATTCTCCTTATCCTTGACAAAATCTTGTGAACTTATGTTAGCTTCATATTATTATTATTTAGATTCTTTTCATCAAACAATTATCAAAACCATAAACCATGAAGATCATAAAATACAACGGACACAGAATATAGGCTCCAAGCTAAGGAAAAATCCCTCCAAGGGGAACAAATAAATAAAATTCTCCTCTTTTTATAGAATCAATTCAAATGAGAAATCCAAGAGCCAAACCTCTAGACCAATACCTCCTCCAAGAACCAAGTCATCCCTTCCAAAAATATCTTCCAAACAAGTCAAAGGTCAGACATCTTCCAATATGCTCCAAATCATAGTTTCAACCCTCTAGCTTAGGTTTGAAATTTATACCTGCAACTTCAGCCCCCAATAGACTGTAAAAACCCTAGATTTCTCACATGTGTGAGTAAAAATCTTGACCAAAGTTAATTTTTCATTTTCTTCTTGAGATTCTTCCTTCTCCTAGACCTTTTATCCCTTTTCTTCTTGATTCTTATTGCAGATCGAAGACGAGATGATTTTGTGCTAATGAGGTTGAATTCCCTTATATATATATGCTTCTCATGAGTTCGAATTAAGTGTCTTGTAGGCCGACTTCCTCTGGTAGGGCTGACTTGGTCTTGGAGGTTACAAATGACTTTCTAGTCACAAAAATAATATATTTTACATGTTACAACTTTCCTAAAAGGGTATTATAAAAATGATAATGACTTTCTTGACTCATGACAGATATTCTTTTGACTTGACAAACTCTAGAAGCATAAAATGTATGCTTGACCTAATTGATCAATCAAATGGAGCATGAAACCCATGCTTGAAAATAATAATTTTCTTTCATCTTTTGCTTGTCACACACACACACACACACACACACACACACACACACACACACACACACACACACATATATATATATATCTGTATATAATGACATGAGTACAATGAAAATTATGAAGACCAAAACTAGTTACATTTTCCAACAGGTTCTAGGAGTTAGTGCACCTTCTGCATCCACAAGTATGAGTGGTTTTTCATCACCCAATCTTAGTTCTGAACATGCATAAGTTTCCATCAAAAGATGAAAAATTATTCAAGGCATGTGTAGGTCCACATAAAGGGAAGACAAAGAAAGAAAATTAAAAGGGAATAAGGCTTACTTGATTGAGGTAAAAGATGGCAAACCTACTGGAACAAATGCTTCAAGGTGAGCCATCGAGTTGGGCACAAGAATAAGGTCTCATTTGGATGTTACCAAATCCAAATTCATAGATCAAGATCCAAGAAATGTTGATCAAGTGATCCAACAAATGGAAAATGATTTTAAGACTAGTGGTGGAAGGATTTCATTAAATATTACAAGTAGAGAATGAGAATTTTAATGAATAAATTCTAGAATAAATGAAAAAAATTAATCTTGGTTGGAAAATATAGGGAGAGTAGCTTGACTCTCAAACAGTGGCAATTGTTGACGGTGCTAAAAATTTTTCAACCAAGGGGGTCTACCTGATGTGAAGTCCCAATTAGACCTCACACCATTTAGAATAAGAGCTCCAACATGAGTATCAGTCTGGTTGCCATATATTGTTATATATTTTCCTTGGCATCAGTTGTCAGCAAAAGAGAGAAACATGTATGTGCCTTTGTGAAAAGAAAGTAAGTGTTCATGGAGAATGTTCGGTTGTAATTGTATCAAGGTTCTTCTACTGTAGAGGAAGGAAATGTGAGCCTCTAAGAGAGAGTTAATAGTACCATCCTAGTAGGGCTACACACAAGCGAAAGGAGAATCACGTAACATCAAGCATAATAGTCCACATATATGCAATGATTGTTACAACCATTAAAACATATTTTTAAATAGATAAGCACTAAAATAACAGAAATAGTTCAACTAGTTTAGTACATGTGAAAGCAAACAAGAATCATAAACATTCACAAAATAATCTTACAAATATTCACAATCCATGCATGAAAATATATTGGCCATCAGGCTTCAAGTATTGAGTAAACGTCCCAAGATACATGAATACAATGAACATCACTAGCTCTAGTAGTGGAGCATTGGAGCCACGACTTGTTGAAAATGCAACAAGAAAATCTCAGTTTGACTTTGCCTTGGTCAAGCTAGAGAAAATTTGAATTTCTATTTCAGTAGAAATCTTGGAGGTGGTTAACTGATTTGACATGACACTTTTCAGTTAGTTAAATTAGTTAATTTGAGTTGGGGAAGCTTGAGTTTGGTTCAGTATGATTGATTGCTAATTTGTATCAATCTATTTCAATTAAATTGAGTTATTGTCAGTTAAACTAGTTCTAACTGCCAAAAGAACTAATGGATGTGAAGTTGTGGAAGTGGAACTCCAACCACACTCAACGTTCAACCAATTAATTCATCAACTAGCCCAAAATAATTGATGCACGTAGAGAATTCAAGCTACCCAGTTGAGATGGAGATTCCAAGGTAGTGTACTTTTAGTTGTAGACTCTTCCAAGGTGTACATGTGGTGCATGTTGTCATAGGAAGGACCTAGAGGAATTGTGAAATTCAATAGAGGGAATTTCCTAAATAATAGGGGCTAATTTCCTCAAGGAACAATGCAAGGAAATAGGAGCTTGGAGGGCTTGAAAATTGGCTAAGTATTGGCTAGAGTCAGCTTGTCAGGAAAAGGGATATATTATACACTAGTAGGTTGTCCTCAGGCTTGAGAAAGCATATGTATTCATATATATTCTATGATTTATGAAATATATATAGGAAGGGGTTTTGAGCAGTTTCTTTCCCCTAGTTTGTGCATGTGTGATGTGTCCTTTTGCAAGTCTATGATTTATGTTCTAGATGGTGAATTAACTTTCACAGATCAGTAGAGAAACTTCGAGTCTTGTGATTTGGTAAATTTCATGAGAAGTTTCAAATATACACATTAATTTCTACATGGTATTAGAGTAGGATTCACATTAGAGTGGAGATTTCAAATTTGTTATTGCAGGAGGATCAAATTTGCAGGATCAATTCTTCAGAGCTAGTAGGATAGATTCCTATGGACTAAGACTTGAGTATTCCCTTGATGGAAGCTCAAATTATGTTGCTTGGAAGGACCACATGGAGGAAATGCTAGAAGATAATGGATTGAAGGAATTCATCGATAATGATATCCCAAAACCAACAATAGCTAATGCTCAGGATATAGCAGAATGGAAGAAGTGTGTAGCCAAAGCAAGGAGAATAATATTGGAGGGAGTATGAGATCAAATTGTCTCAAATATCCATGGGAAAGAGAATCTGTATGCAATGTGGAAAGCATTGGTAGATATGTTCTAGAATAGTAGTGACCACATGAAACTGGTGCTCAAGGAAAAACTTTAAAATATCAAGAGGCAGAAGAATGAGACTATTTTGCAGTACTTGAGCAGGTTCACACAATGTCGTGATGAACTTGGTCAAGTTGGTTTTACAGTTTCAGAAGGTGCTTTGGTAAGCCTATCCTTTCTAGGCCTTCCTCAGCACTGGCACAACTACCAAGATTCAATGAATGGGAGGCAGAAACTACCAAACTGGGAACACCTATGGTTCAATTTGGTACATGAGGAAATAAGGCGGAATACCAGAGGTGAGACTTCATCAAAGGGTGAGGATGAAGATAATTGTGCCTTGGATGGAAAGGCAAAGAAGGGGAAAGGGAAGAAATCCCAATCTAAAGTAGAATCTAGTAAAGGGGGTAAGAAGAAAAACTTGTCCAGAATCAAGTGTTTTCACTGTCATGAATTCGGGTACAAGAAGAAGAAAATATTTGTGGCACTCAACTCAGAAGAAGTAGAACACATGGCTGCAAATCAAGAAACATGTGAGGCGATCTGGATGAGAAAGATACTCGTTGGATTGTTTGGTTAGATGATGGATCCAATTGTGATTTATTGTGATAACAAGAGTTGCATCAAGCTCTCTGAAAATCCTATTTTTCACGATTGATCCAAGCATATAGATATCTGGTATCACCATTTACGAGATTGTGTGCATAGGTGGATTATGTTGTTGCAGTACATTTCGACAGAGGAACAACATGCTTACATTTTGGCAAAGGCCTTGTCAAGAGGGAAGTTAGAGTTCCACAAGTGTAGGATAGGGGTGGTTGATAATCCCTTTCTTGCTGAGAGGGAGTGTTGAGAATACAATAAAAAAATCTTAGTTTGACTTTTCCTTGGTCAAAGTAGAAAAAATTCGAATTTCTTTTTGAGAAGAAATCTTGGAGGTAGATAATTAAGGTGACATGGAACTTGTTACTTAGGTAAATCAGTTAATTCACGGTGGGGAAGATTGAGTTTGGTTCAGTATGATTTATTTCTAATTTGTAGCAATCTATTTCAGTTAAACTAGTTCTAATGGTCAGAATAACTAGTAGAGGTTAAATAATGGAAGTGGAACTTCAACTAGACTCAGTGATCAACTAGTTAACTGATCAATCAACCGAAAAAAATTGATTCATGTAGAGAATTCAAGTTATCTAGTTGAGATGGATATTCTAAGGAAGTGTAAAATCAGTTGTAGACTATTACAATGTGTACAGGTGGTGCATGTAGTCAGAGGAAGGACCTAGAGAAATTGCGCAATTCACTAGAGGTAATTTCCTAAATAATAAGGGTTAATTTCCTCAAGGAAAAATGCAAGGAAATAGGAGCTTAGAGGGCTTGAAAATTGTTTAAGTGTTGGCCAGAGTCAGTTAGTCAGACAGAGGGATAGACAATACGCTTGTAGGTTGTGCTCAGGCTTGAGAAAGCATATGTATTCATCTCTATTATCTTATTAAGGAAATACAAATAGGAAGGGGTTTTGAGCAGTTGCTTTCCCTTAGATAAATATCTGTGCATGTATGATTTTTCCTTTTGCATGTCTATGATTTGTGTTCTAGAGGGTGAATTAACTTTTGTAGATTAGTATAGTAATTTCGAGTCTTGTGATTTACTAAATTCCATGAGAAGTTTCAAATATACACATTAATTTCTACAAGAATTTCTCCCCAAAATTATTTACTCTTTCTCTTTGATGCCTTATGGGAGAAGACAAGGTGAAAATTCATTTTCTTGTATACTGAGGGTGTATATATAACAAGTGGAGTGATCCTTCACCTCCCCTATGACTCTTGGACTACCCTCACGATTGTTCTACTTCTCTATGACCTTTTGACTTCCTACATGAATGACTCTTGGACTTCCATTTTACATTATATTTCTCCATTATAGAATTTTCATAATCCATAAAATGATGTGGTGCATGATGACTCATGACACAACATGACATGACACTGATGACATGGACTACATGACAATGTGGTAGTGTTAAGTCACTCTTTGTTGCTAGTTTCTTTGTGTCTTCTCAACAGATAGAACATGGTCTTTTCTTTCTCATCCTCATGACTTGAAGATAAGGATTTCTTAATGTGGTCTTGATCTCCTGTCTTCTATTGTAATCTTGTATTCCTTCATCTTCTTGCCTGATGATCATTCGGTTTCTTTAGCTCTATAAGCATCTCTTAGCATGGTTTCCTTCTCTATCTCCTTCATCATCATCCTATCATAGCATGAAAGAATACTTGCAACTGAAATACACTCATGACAAGATGACATCAGTCTGATAAACCCCTAATCTAACATGCTTCATGAAATCACTTGTTAGGGTTAGAATTAGTGTCTGGTTGAGTGATTGAATTAGGGATTGTGCAATTCCATAGGCCAAGGTCTGGGTCTGAGGTTTGATACCATGCAATGTGCAATTCAGGATGGCCAAGGTCAAAGGATTGCGTAGTTGAGGGACTCAAGGAATTAGTTGGAGGCTTGAGCCTTGAGACTGCACAATGCACAATTCTGGAGTCCTGGGCCTAGGGAATACATAGTTGAGGGACTCAAGGCTCAAGATGGATGCTAGAGGCTTGCGACTATGTAGTGTGCAATTATGAAGTCTTGGGATGAGTGACTCCACATTTGAGGAACCCAAGAGGTCAAGCTTGAGGCTTGAACTTTCCCAATGTAGATTTTTGGAGGGAGGGAGGCAAAGTGATTGCACAATTTCATAGTTCAAGATCTCAAGGTTGAGGCTTGATTCTTGAGACTACACTGTGCATAGAGAAGGTTGGCTAAAAGCAAGGACTGCGTAGTTTTGGAGCTCAGGCCCTGGGATTGTGCACTAAGATTGTGTATTGTGTAGTTCTGGAAGTCAGAAATTGCGCATTGCATAGTTCCAAGAGACAAGGTTGTTGCTTGAGAGACGAGACTTCATAATGCAAAGTTCAGGTTGGCTAAAGGAGGTTGAGTGGTCAGGTCAGAGATTTTTCCCAATTTGACTAAGTGTTGGATCAGTGAGAGGAAGATAAGAAAAAACATGAATATGAACATTACCACACACTTAGATCAGTTAATGACACAACATGCATTACTCAGAAAACATGAACAACATCCTTTCCTTAATGCAAAAACTTTGCGATGACCTACACCAAGTACAACACCAAAGATACACTTTGTGACAACTGTGACAACACTTATGCAACAATGCTTGAAACTTTGGAAAAGAGTGTGATACATGTTTACATGGTAATAAAAACTCATTTACATAAAGGTTACTCCTTGGAACCACCAAAACTAGATTCCGTGCATTGTGTGACACTCCACATGCTAAAAGATGACATTTACTATATGAAGAGAAAAATGTTAATGACACTTGCAATACGTGAATGGCACTTGAGATACATGAGTGACAATGAAAGTGACACATGACAGAGTGAAGATAACATGAAAATGATACTAATAAAATTTAAAGCAAGTGAAAGCGACATTTGAAAGCATGAAAATGACACTCACGAAAGAGAAGCTATGCAAAAACGACAATTTGAAAAACTCACCAAAATAGAAATACAAATGTAACAAAATGTGGAATATTTTCAATGAAACCATACACTGATTATTGACATAATTTTAATATTGCACATGCACTATCTTGATGGACCATGTTATTCTTGTTCAATCTTACATAAAATAATGCGCTCACGAACTTGTTGTGGACTAAGCATTTGTGAGCAGGTGACTTCGACACTTACAATTCAAAAGGGAGCTCAAGAACTTAACAAAAAATCATCCCACCAAGAAGTGACTATGAAATTACCAGTCATAAGATCCACAGTAGTCTCCAAAATTTAAGTGTAAGAAAAAATTTGGAGGGTGTTTTTCGCAGTGACAACACTTGGCGACACACTGGTAGAACCCCAACTTCTCTGACTTGGTTAATTATTTCATGCTGGGTGTATTTATTCAAGGAGTGTTGATTCATCATTTAGATTACCATGGCTTCCCCACTTAGCCCATGCATAAACATAGTCCCCTTCATTCCTTTACTGAGTTAAACAAAAATATAAGGTTAATGATCATTCAATGTTTAGAATCAGGAAATGGTAATGAAGTTCGCGAGCTTTAGATTTTTAGAGTGTTTCTCTATTGCCAACAATCCTAGAAAATACCCCGACAGAGTCAATTCAAGGACACAAACATTTACCCACTGCCAATAGGATTAGACATTACCCCACCGAAGTTGGTTTCTTCACCTTTCTGTGCAGGAAGCCTTTCTCATCTTTCGCCTTTATTTATTTATTTATTTTATATAGGACTATGCATCTTCACTTATTTATTTCATGGGTGGAAGAGGGATCATGACTTATTGAGATAAGAAGAGGTTGTCCCTTCAAATAAGCATATATAAGACCTTTGATATTAGTTTTCTCATTTAGATTTCCCCTTGTCCTCCTCTACTTAATTAGATCAGCCTAAAAACACCAAAAAATAAACACAAGAGCATAGACATGAGGTTTCCATAATAGACATGGAGATCATGGTTTGACACAAGGATTTCCTTATGAAAGGATCATATTTTCCATCGAAACATCATTGACCAAAAGGTGTAACCAAGATAAGAAAAAAGGACAGAGAGTTAGCCAAATGTTGCAATGTCACAAAGTCCTTTTCTATTTTTCCACATTGTATTTCGAGCCCAAATAGGATACCCTTCATGAAAAGTCTTCATTAAACAAAACACAAAGACAAAAAACAACAAGGAAAGAAAACTAGGAGGACAAAAAAAAAAAGTAGGCTAACCAAAAAGAGGATGCAGGACAAAAGTTAGAAAACACAAGAGAAACTATAGAAAATTAGTGCATGATGAATGCGTAAAGGAAACTAACATGCATCTAAACCTATTCCTAACATAAAAAGTTAGAAGGTCGGGGTCATGTATAATGAAATTTCCAATGTGGCCACCATATTTGTTTCCGACCTACAATCACAAAGATATGACTGATTAAAACTGAGATAAAACAATGTGCAACATAAAAGATAAGAGCTTGAATATTATGCACAACAAATTGAAGGTCTTGCCTATCAACAGAAGGATATGTCATAAGCAATACTTCTAACCATTTCACACTCTTAGGTTTTTTTTTTTTTTTTTACTGTAAGAAGACAAACCTTGAGGGCTTCTTGCAAATGCATCTTCTTCTGCATTGAACTCAACACACATGAGAAAATGCCAAAACATGTTATTTGTGATAGAGATTTCCAAGTAAGGTTGCTTCAACCATTTGGCAATTGGA
This sequence comes from Pinus taeda, assembly GCA_000404065.3. Classification (NCBI taxonomy): domain Eukaryota; kingdom Viridiplantae; phylum Streptophyta; class Pinopsida; order Pinales; family Pinaceae; genus Pinus; species Pinus taeda. The sequence continues at coordinate 171,698 of APFE030644719.1, read as the reverse complement.
TCATGAAATTCGAAGCAATCCTATTGAAAACTCTTAGAACTTTGAAACCATGAATTTTCACTTAAAAGCGCAGGATTGGGATAAGAATCCGATCATATTCGGTAGACATGCCAAGATAGTGTGGACTTGGCATAATCATCACTGAAGGTTGAAGTGTCTCAAATGCTTGACAAGTATCCGAATAGAGAGATAAACCATACATATTAATCAATGTGAAACAAATTTCATCAAATATACTAGTGGGAAAATGATAAAATGAATGATAGTCAATATCATGATTAGGCGGACTGTTTGTAGCATGAGATTCTCGATTAGAAGATAACAAAGACAAATTAATTTTAACATCTTTATGAATTCCTTGAACAAATGAATCATCTTCCGCACCATGAAGAAGAACTTGATTTGCAAAATAGCTCATGCATTCATTAACACTCAAGAGGATTTTAGTTGCGATGAAGAACAATATTTGGATATAACATTCACAAGAAAAACCAGGAATAGGCCATTTTGAAATGAATTTGATAGAGATGATTGCTTCATCCAAATGTGATTTTTGAAATGATTAAATTCATAATTCCATGATTCTATGAGAGATACATATTCCAAACTCGAGTTTGATACAAGAGATTTGCATGAAGATGAATCAATTGAAGAAGATTCATAAATCTGATCAGAAATAAAATATTGAAAGCTCAAAAGACTACATCTGAAATGCCAAACATCTTTCAAGAAGGAATTTACATTCACTGAAACCATGTAAAGAGAGAGATTTTGTGAGAGTAACTAGATCTGACTTAGTTTAAGGACCTTACCAGAGTCATGAAATCCTAACATAACCATTAATGGAAGTTGAAGTGCCTCAACTCCCTAACAAGTCCCAAAACTTTCAAGGAATGTAAAATCACATTTTGATGATTGGACTAGATCATGCACAGTGTGAGGATAGCTACTGCCATTGATTTTAATAAGGCCACTACTAATTAGATGGAAGCCATCTCTGTCACTGATTTGATCGGATTTAACAACTTCAACAACCAAACTACTCAAGTCAAAATATTATTTTGATTGCAAATCCAAAGATGAATGAATCGGGGAAATTTCTGAGCAAGCTGATTTGAAGAATTGTCTTTATGCAAAACAAGAGATGATGTGGGATGGAAAGGAGACTTGATTATTTGAGTTTTTTCTCTTTCATCATGGATATCCTCACTACCTTGTGCCAATTGATAATTTATCTCGTCAGATGAATAACTTGAAGAGCATGGAGTATCTTCATTGCATGTAGATGTATCGCAAACATGAGAGCACAAGGGATAGTGAGATGAAGAGAAATTTTCAATAAGAACACTTTCTTCAGCTAAATCATATTCCATATCTAATTCAAGATTTCAAATCAAAATATTTTGGAGGAATCAAAAGATCAGTTGGCGTGATTGGGCATACATTATCTCGTACAATAATGGAGTCAGAATCATCAGGATGATGGTTGTCCAAGACTTCAGATTGATCAGGAAAATCAATTCTATCTGATTCATCACCAATATTCTTAGATTCATTATCAGCCAAGAGTGAAGCAAAACCATCTTCCCATAGAGGACTTTGGAAAAGAGAAGTAAGATCGAAAGAACCCTCACCTTCTTGCTCCTCTACTTGCGAAATATGAATACCTTGCACCTGCCCATTGAAAGAGATTGATTGGGCAGATTGAGGGGCAAGGGGTTACGAGAAAGAGATGGTAGAGGATGACAAGTATCCAAATTAGATTTGATTTGAAAGAGATTGATTGGGCAGATTGAGGGGCAAGGGGTTACGAGAAAGAGATGGTAGAGGATGACAAGTATCCAAATTAGATTTGATTTAAATTATGTGTAGTAATATCATCTTGCAAAATGGAGAAATTAGTCTTCATGGTGGTCTTCATGAACCATTCTGGGAATTCCTCCATGGGATATGAATCATGAAAAGTGGAAGGGGAATGAGAAGATGGATTAGGAATTCAATTAGCAGATTTCCCAACTTTATTATGATCACAAGGAGTCACTCACATTGGAATTGAAAAAGGAGGAGGACAAGGACCCAAAGGGATAATAGGTTCATCCTCTAAAATTAGAGGTGTCTCATGATTTACAAGAGTTGAGGAAGTAGAAACATCAGGTGGTTTAGGTTCATCGTGTAAAGAGATGTGAACCAAATGCTCAAACTTGTGGTTAAATAAATCACAATTTGTGTCTTCTCTAGGAAATTCATAGAAAAGGTGAAGGAATCGAGAAGAGAATTGCTCAACTAATTCATTAGGCTTCATTCTTAGCTAATTGATTCTTTTATAAACATCTCGGTAACCATAACTAGTGAAGGCTTGGTAAAGCTCCTTGAGGAAATGATGAAAATAATGGATGGAAGTATATGGTAAAGTATGACACCATTGATTAACATGACCTTCAAGGGTGAGGAAGAAGGCCACGCAAGAAAAATCTTCATCATTGATTTCATAATATTCACAAATTTTAAGAAAATTAGAAATGTGCTCAGTTATGGATGTTCCATCCTCACCATCAAACTTCAATTGAGACAAGTGATAAAGTGGCTCATTAGGGATTAAAATTTTAAAAGGTGATATGTTAGAAAAATTCCCCAACAGTATGATTTCAAGATGAGCCATTTAAGATATGAGATTCAGACCAGACCCAACAGGCATAGCTTGTCATCTGGTCCTCTTTCTAGTGCCATTTTTTGACGATGTTGGAAATACGTCAACCAAGGGGGTCTCCCTGATGTGAAGTCCCAGTTAGACCTTACACCATTTGCAATAGGATCCCCATCCAAAGTTTCGACCTGGTTTCCATATATTCTTATAGATTTTCCTTGGATTTAGGTGTAAGCAAGAGAGAAAAACATGTATGTGCCTTTCCAAAAAGAAAGTAAGTGTGCCTGGTAAATATTTGGTTGTAGTTGTATCAAGGTTATTCTACTATAGAGGGAGGAAATGTGAGCCTCTAAGAGAGAGGTAATAGTACCACCCTAGTAGGGGCACACACAAGCAAAAATAGAATCACCTAACATCAAGTAGAATAGTCCACATAGATGGAACGATTGTTACAACCATTACAACACATTTTCAATTAGATAAACTCTAAAATAGCCAAAATAGTTCAACTACTTTAGTATAGGTGAAAGAAAACAATGAATCATAAACATTCATAGAAAAACATTACAAATATTCACAATCCACGCATGAAAACATGTTGGCCATCAGGCTTCAAGTATTAAGTAAAAGTCCCAAGATACATGAATACAACGAACATCACTGGCTCCAATAGTGGAGTGTTAGTGCCATGACTTGCTTGCCAAAAGTACTAACTCTATCTCTATAATGCCTTATGGGAGAATCCAAGGTGAAAAGTCCTTTTCTTGTACAATGAGGGTGTATATATAACAAATGGAGTGATCCTTCGCCTCCCTTTTGACTCTTGGACTACCCCCATGATCGTTTGAATTATCTATGACCTTTTGACTTCCTACATGGCTTTTAACATTACATGAATGACCCTTGGACTTCCACTTTATATTATATTTCTCCATTATAGAATTTGCATAATCCATAAAATGATGTGGCATATGATGACTCATGACACAACATGACATGACATTGATGACATGGACTACATGATGATGTGGTAGTGTCAAGTCACTCTTTGCTTCTAGTTTATTTGTGTCTTCTCAACAGATAGAACATGGTATTTTCTTTCTCCTCCTCATGACTTGAAGATAAGGAGTCTTCAATGTGGTCTTGATCTTCTGTCTTTTATTGTAATCTTGTGTTCCTTCATCTTTTCGCCTGATGATCATCTGATTTCTTTAGCTCCATAGGTGTCTCTTAGTATGGTCTCCTTCTCCATCTCCTTCATCATCATTCTGTCATAGCATGAAATAATACCTGCGACTACAATCCACTCATGACAAGACAACATCAATCCGATAAACCCCTAATCTATCATGCTTCATGAAATCCCTTGTTAGGGTTGGAATTGGGGACCATTTGAGTGCTTGACTCAGGGATTACACAATTCCAAAGGCCAAGGTCTAGGACCGAGGCTTGAGACTACACAATGCATAGTTCAGGATGGCTAGGGTCAAAGGATTATGTAGTTGAGGGACTCAAGGACTCTCGCTAGAGGCTTGAGCCTTGAGTCTACACAATGCATAGTTCTGGAGGCCTGAGTAGAGGGACTGCATAGTTGAGGGACTCAAGGGATCAATCTAGAGGCTTGTTTCTTAAGACTGCACAATGTGCAATTTTGAAGGCCTGGTCTAAGTGATTGCATAGTTGATGAACCCAAGCGGTCAAGCTTGAGGCCTAAAGTTTCCTAATGTGCAATTCATTCAGGAGAACAAGCTGGGACATTGCATAGTTGAGGGGTTCAGGGCCTCAAGCTTAAGGATTGAGGCTTGAAGTTGCCTAATGCACAGTTCTGGAGGGACAGAGGCAAAGTGATTGTGCAGTTGCACAATTCAATATCTCAAGGATTATGCTTGATGCTTGAGATTTCATAGTGTGCAGAGAAGGCTAGTTGGAGGCAAGGATTGCGTAGTTCTGGAGCTGAGGGGCTGGGCTTGAGCACCGATATTATGCAATGCACAGTTATGGAAGGCAGAAATTGTGCATTATACAATTCTAAGAGACAAGCTTGTTTCTTTAGGGATGACACTACACAATGCATAGTTTGGGCTAGCTAAAGGAGGTTGGATGTTCCAGTTAGAGAGTTTTCCCAATCTCACTAAGTGTTGGATAAGTGAGAGGAAGATAAGAAAAAGCATGACTCTAAACATGACCACACACTTAGACCATTTGAAAACACAACATGGAACACTCATAACACATGATCAACATCCTTTCCTTAATGCAACAACTTTACGACGACCTACACCAAGTGCGACACCAAAGATACACTTTGTTGCAACCGCGACGACACTTGTGCGACAATTCTTAAAACTTTGGAAATGAATGTGATACATGTTTATATTGTAAGAACAACTCATAAACAAAGGTTACCCCTTGAAACCACCAAAACTAGTTTCTGTGCATTGTGTGACACTCCACATGCTAAACGACGACATTTACTGTACAAAGAGAAAAGTGTGAACAACACTTGTTATACATGAACAAAATGAAAGAGACACATGCAAGAGTGAATATAACATGAAATTGACAAAAATTAAAGTGAAATCAAGTGAAAGTGATAGCCGAAAGTATGAAAACAACACCTGCGAAAGCGAAGGTGCGTAAAAGTGGCAGTTTGAAAAACTCACCAAAATAGAAGTACAAATGCGGCCAAAAGTGGAAGGCTGTCAATGAAAGCGTGCACTAACTATCGACATAGGTTGATTATTGCACATGCACTATCTTGATGGACTGTGCTATGCTTGTTGAATATTGCATGCAATAATTCACTCATGAAATTGTTGCGGATTGAGCATGTGTGAGCAGGTGACTTCGACACTTACAATTCAAAAGGGAGCTCAAGAACTTAAGAAAAATCAACCAACTAAGAAGTGACTACAAAACGAATTATCATAAGATTCAGTGTAGGCTCCAAAATTTAAGTGTAAGCAAAATTTTGGGGGGTGTTTGTCACAACGACAATAAGAATATTTAAAGGAAAGTATGCATTCTAAAGAGTATTTGCAAAAGAGTACAAGAGTGAAGAAAGAAAGAAATCTTGTGAAGGCTAGATACTAATTGGGTCTGGGTGGGTTGCAAGCCAAACAACACATATTTGTAAGTATATGTTTGTTTTGTTGATTATTATAAAAAGAATTATGCATTTTGATTTGTTTATATATCCAACTAATTGTGTGTTGACAATGAATTCTAGGATGAAGGAACTAATAGATAACCAGTTGCGAGTGAAATGACTCAATATATGATAAAAAATTCTAAATAGAATTATATGTCAAAAAATCCAATAGAAACTTTCTTGCCATCTATTGAAGTCAAGAGAAGAAAAATTGGAGACATATCTACTGTTGGACACCATACTAAGGATTATAATCATGCAATGAAATGTATCTTTGGGTTGGTAGAGACAATGTCAATCATAGCCTCCTCCATTCAACCTCTTGTTGTTGCATGGAAAGAGAAGGAAATTGATATTGATTTAGATGAGGTAAGATAATTATCATTCCTCTACAACTAGTTCTTCACTTGCATTTGTAATATGTTGATGTTTTGGTTCCATTTCCCTTCACCCACAAAACCTTTTTTACTGGAAATGCCTCTCAATCATAGGAAGAAACTGTAAGTCTGAGTGGTGGAACAATGTTTAATAACTCAAGCAAGGTCCGTGAGCATGAAAAGGTATATAATAATTAAATAGCTATGTTTTATTATCATATTTACTGTTTTTTTGCTATGTTATCACGTTTTAATGTAATATTCGATTTGTGCATATTGAAATCACATGTAGGATGTTAAAGGAAAAACTGTCACCTCACGAAATCTGAAATAAGACAAAATTAATGCACCTAAATATTCCAATCAGTGCTAGATCATGTTGGTATTGAAGATATTAAATCGGTGAGTGCATATCATTATTATTATTTATTTTTATATTAGTAACAATGTATGTTTTTGCAATTTTATTGTAACTGATTTTTTCATAATATTTATGTATACTTTTTTTTTTTTTTAATTTTTGACAATGCCTATTAACTCCAACAGGGCATGAAGTACTCCATGTAGGTGATAAATTTAACATATTAGATCCATATGACAGTGCTATTTCTGACATTGGATGAATTATTTCACTTTCTATGATCCATGGAGCGACACTTGGTCCTGAAAATGCAAATGCAAATATCATTAACATGACAAGTAACATCCCCCTTTGGTATGAAGATAAAATAGATGGATGTGTCCATTTGAAGGAGAAGGAAAGGAGTTTCATTCAGTGGCCAAAGATCTATTTGGAAAATTCATCCATTTAGATGATCTATATGTTCTTGTAAAAGATATGTTGTTGATATTGTTTTTAAAATATTGACTAGTGTCATATTGTTGTTAGATTTTTTATTCAAGTGGTTGAATTTATGCTTCTGATTAACAATGCCACATTCAAACTATTGGATTTTTTTTATATAAATTGGAATCAGTCATGCATATAATATTGTGTTCCAATACAAGTTATCAAGAAACTTTGTATTTTCCCTCAACATTACTCTTTAGAATCATTAGCTCATGTATGAAAAATACTTTGACAGTATGGCATATAATTTTTTTATGTTTGTCATTCACATAAGTTGTAATTCTATTGAAAACATGCATTTTTTTGCATTTAAGGCTTATTTATTTTCTTATGAAATAGATAAGAAGATTTCATTGGACTATGATGGTGTTCTGCACATCCAACTCTCAGTGTTCTTTGATCCTTTTTGTATGGTTTTTGAATTCTACCATTATAGTTTGAATGTAACTTGATAATTTTAGTTTGAATGATTATGTGCTTGAATATACTTGAGGAAAATTTCAGTTTATCAAGGTATTTGCAATGATTTCTATTATAGAACCAACACCTATGGGTTAGTATCCTTGCAAAGGAAAAGGACTTCTAGACCTTTGTGCATTTACTGCAACATGTTGAGGACAATTAAAATGATATTGGCAAAAATGTTCCCTAGGCACAAGGCTTAAGGCATTTATGCTATTGGGTTAACTATCGGCCCTGGAGTAAAAATTTAGTGATTTCTTTACTATACAATCACTTGGAGAAAATTCAATTATTTCTTTGTTGTACAATCACTTGGAGAATTTTTTTTATTGCAATTATAGGCTACATCCTACAATTTGTTGGTCACACAAGAGTCAATTTTGTATACGCTTAGCACAAGGATGAGCTTTGTGTTTATTCTATAGTTCTGATTGTTGTATTTTATATTCATGCTTCATTAGTCTGATGTTAATTTTAAGCATGCAAAGGAGGGGACAAAAACAACAGGTTTATGGTGTGCATTAGGTGGGAAGCAAAGCTATTTAGTAAGCAACAACACAAAATCATGTTCTTTGTTTATTATTTGATTTCGGTTTAGTCTATGATGTACATTGGGCTATTATCCTAGCCATAGTTTATGAAATATTTGGTCTGAAGGAATTGGTTGCACTACGACAATTTTTCTAAATCCATATATTTTTGCAGGTTTCTAAACTAGTGGATTGAATGAAATGCAAACTAGTACTTTATTGAAAGTAACATGCCATCATCATAGAGAATGGGATATGGAAATTTTACATGTTCTTTTTCTCTTTGACCCAAGGATGTAGGGATTAATTTGTTTCTAAGAATGGGATTTTGTTATTCTTAAATATATTGGATTACTTTTTAGATAGCTTTTAGAATTGAAAAGTTATTTATTTCTACATTAGAAAATATTTGTAGACTTATGATCCGTAATATTTGGACAAGGATGTAGTTCTAAAAATGTTGTAGTATTAATGTGCTTAGGTAGCCCAATAGGTTAGCATGTGTGGGTATGTGTTGTGAATTACAAATAAGAGGTATCATGGTCATGCCCCCATGCTAGCCATATCTAATATTTCTATACTTTATGTCCCTTCCAGGTCAGGAATACTATAGTTTATGTCAATGCTATACCTTGGATGCCACCCACTAAAGGCGATGAAGTCTCTAGGGGTACCTACAAATTGGGTGGAAAGCGTTCCCATGTTGTACCCTAGATGCGATTCCTGGTTGTAGGGAATCAGTGCCCATGACATCTAACAAAATTCTTAATAGAAGAAAACATTCTTAAAAATGTAAATATACAATTGAAGAGAAACAAAACATATTGTAACTTAATCTAGAAATGGAATTGAACTAAATTTGCATTAATTATTCTTTAACTAAACCTTAACAAGTCTTCAAAGATAGTTACATACAAAAGAATTTATAGTAAAAAAGAATGTATAATTGTAGAAAACATTAATAAAAAATGAAATGAGTCTTTTTAATTTCTATCTCTCAGTTCCATGTTCCTAATTCCATCAAGTGTGCAGACTTTCACATGAAAATATTTACACATTTTTTCCATTCTATTTTTTCTAGATAAGGTTGAACTACTAGTTCTTCACAAAGTATCTTCAAGTTGTTGTATTTTACATAAGTCAGTTTAGCCAAAAACAAAGTCTTTAATAACCATAGAAGATGAAACTCCCTCTATAGGTATTTGAAGATGACTTGTCCTTTTACAGAGTTTGATAACCCATGTTTGTTGTTGGCTTGGTCTTTTTCAGCTACCAACTTATTTTCATATGCTTCTTGAGAGAGTAATTTTACCTATTTTTCCCAACAAATGGGAAGACTAGCTCCGACTGCTTTATCAAATTTGTTTTCAAACACAAATGCTTTTCGTGACTTGCTTATATCGATTTGAGGCATGAATTTTGAGTGAGTTATTATTTATCACTTTCCTCATATCTACAATAGTGTGAGTTTTGTTTGCTATATCCACATCCCTCAATTAATTCACAATCTTATCATTTAGATATTTGATAATCTAGTTTTCTTTTGGGAGATCAACATCTAACTCATTTTTAACCCTTTTTATAACAGGTTCAACTTTAGACAATGTTTTGCAATGAGGCCATCGTATTCCAAAATAACTTCTAATTCATGTATTATTTCGTCCCAAATTATCATCCTTTCTTCGACCAAGGATACAACTCCTTTTAGCTTAGCCTTTAGCTTGTTGATATCTTCCAACGCTACTTGCTTCTCAGCTATCAATTTATTATTCTCCCACCCCACAATATTTAATAATATTTATTTTATATTTAGCTTCTCCTTTTCTTATGATATTTGATCTTATTGATGTTGCATGATATTTTATGCCTTACTTAATTCCATCTCATAAATATTTATGTATGAAAGAGAGTTAGTTAATTTATCTAAAGGATCCTAGGGATATTGACTATCCGAAGAAAGAAAGGAAGAAGCTACACAAATGTGACTTTTCTTCCATTGTTCTAGATCTTGAATATTCTTTTGTAAATTAAAATTTTCATTATTCCTCTCCACAAGCACTGCTAGCAACAATTCTTTTTCTTTCTCTACATGGCGGACTTCTGATGTCTATACATGTTATGCCACTGACATGATCATCTTCTTCTTTAAGGCTTATGTTTATTTTTCCTTGTTATGCAAAAGAGTTTTAACATCCTCCCTATTTGTAGGGTTAAATCCTAACTTTACTATCAACTCCTTGTACTCCTCAAGCTACATTTGTTGAGCTCTGGGGATGACCTTCCATCGCTTCAATTCATTAGAAAATTTATGAACTAATTTCTTTGCTTTTGTCACAATTATAGCATATTAAGATCATAATAAAGAATTTCTCCAGTTTGCCTTTGTAAATTAATTTTGTTATGAAAAGGGTTGTCATTTACATTGATGGAAACATTCATAGCCTTAAAATATAGGCCAAATTGAATAGATTGAACAACATGATGAACAAGGGATATTTTTAGTTGACTTCTTTCTATGTCCATAGAAAATAACAACTCAGTTTGATAATCCCAAGTTGATTGGGTCTAAGGATGCTTTTTCAATTCCACCTTTGATTTTATACTCCTTTATTTTATTTGTTGATACTCTCTTTGCAAATTTTCCACCCCTAGTGGAGCAGTTTCAGTGGATCTCTCTACTATTTCATTTGATGAGGAAGTAGAAAACTCTCGATTCTCTAACTACATTATAAAACCAGGCTATTTTGAAGGTAGTTTCCATAGCTGAATATCTAGAATTATTGGCATTATGACTAAAGTGTTGTCCTTGATGGAAACCTACTTGATAAATATGTCAAAATGATGGTAGTAGGATGATTAAACAAGATGGTACAAATGTGACAGAGAGAATGGACAAAGGAATATCAGTTCAGAGATAGAAGAATGATAAAGGTGAAGTTTGGGAAAGTATACATGGGTCTTGTGAAGAAAGGTCGCATACATATGAAAGTATGGTGAAGCAAAGTCACGTACATATTTTGCACCATGGTAATTAGAATAGTAGGGGTATTTACCATGGTATTGGCCCCATAGTATTGGGCACGACAATGGATATTTGATCTCATCAAAGAATATTGTTGGGATTACTAAGGGTTTGGCCTAAGGTTTTGGCTAAGGCTCATACTATATAAGGAGATGGAGATCAAAGTATTAGGTGTGCAAGTGATGGGTTATTGATGAATAATTTGATTTGAAACAGGTTTGCACCAAGGAGAATGGAGAAGGTTCAAGTATGATGGATCTGATAGTATAATAGAGACTAATGAATATGATTTCTTGATCTTTTATTATTATGACTAACAATGATAGATCTGAGGTGATAATGATACTCTGACATGAATATGTGACAAAAATGGTTGTGAAGTATGCTTTGTTGTTGTAGCAAAGGTATGATTCATTGATTACATATCTATATTCTTGTTTTCCTATGAGAGGTTGCATACATACACATATTTTCTTCTGGGTATTCATGTATACATTCTACGAAAGTTCAGAATATGTACGCAGCTGTCAAACATGAGAAGCGCGTACATACATGGATGTTCTTTGTAATAGTCATGTATACATGCTAGGGTTCACAGTATGAGTTGATGATGATGATGGTTGATCTGTTATGTTATGTTTGCTGATGTGTATTGATAAAGGGTCTCTTATGATAATTTGTGTTTGACAGTGCTGATTGGATTGAATTGATTATGAAATAAAAGTTGACTAAGTGATGATGCTACTATGTGGTGATATGTATTTGGTTGAGTGATTTATGTTGGCTTCAGTATCTGATTGAGTGATGGATTCAGTGGTACAATGATTTAGATTCAGTTATTCGTGTTTTGAAATATGTGCACATGTACTCTTAAGGAGAAGTGTGTACATACACGAGTATGATTCAAAACAATAGCGTATAACTTCTAACATATGCTTGATCAAGATTTGTAGTGACAATAACTGGTTTATGTGAAAACATAATATGGTTTGGTATTCTTATGAGTGGTCTGATATGAATTGGTTTCTTGAGATTCAGTGATTGGTTTGATGATGGTATCATGTTTCAGTTGGTTCAATGATTGGATGAGTTATTGGGTCATAATTATTATTTTATATTGGGCTTAAATGATGGAAGTGGATCCAGTTTGAAAATATTATGAAAAGTGGCCTATAGGTTTGATGTTTTGAGTCAAGTGGATCCAGTGTGAAATATTGTGAAACGTGGTCCACAGAGGTATTGAAGGTTGGAGCCTTCAATGAGGGATTCAAAGCTTCCTTCCAGTGGTAACTGGTAAATCCGTTGAAGGGGTTGGAGCTCCCTTTTGATGGGTGCTGGTAAATGAGATCAAGGGGTTGGATCTCCCTCCCAGTGGGTTCTCTAGAACGAGAGAAGGTTGCTACCTTTTCAGGTGGGTGCACACGTACTGGTATGAGTCTACACTAGTACAATATTGTAATATATTTTTCTTTATAATAAAAGAAGAAGACAAAGACAAAAACAATGATGGCTTTCTCCCACATTGGGTTTTCACCTAAAATACAAGTTTCCTCATGTGTTGTTATGTTGCTCATGTGTGATGGTTTATTCTATTCTTACTGCTCATGGTTAATGTTTAATTAATGTCTAATGAAGTAATGGTGCACTAGTTCAAGTAGAACAAATGATAAAATACATGAAAAGTTAGTTAACTAGATATATGTTATTTGTCTTCATCACAATCATGTACATACATTGTTTACTTAATGATAATAGCGTACATAAATATGAAATTTAAGGAATTTAAAGGTTTAAGTGAGTTTTAAAATACTAATTACCCCCTTCTCAGTATTTTTCCCAACAATTGGTATTAGAGTAGGTCCCTCAATAGAATCTTGATCGCTTAAGGGAGATTCATCAACATGAGTAGTCAATAAGGAGTATTTCTATTAGGCCACCTTTATTTAATGGAACTAACTTTGTCTTTTGGAAAGTCAAAAACGAGGCATACTTGCAGGTGCTTGGAACAGATGTATGGGCAATTGTTGAAGGTGGATATCAATATCAATCCTATAGTCCCACAGATACTATAGGGAAGAAACAATATGAAACCAATACAAAGGTTGTAAATGCCATCTTGGGGAGTCTAGCTGAGTTTGAATTTGTGAAAGTCATGTAGCTGAACACCGCAAAGGTAATGTGGGATAAGCTTATCCAAAGTTATGAAGGTGACACCAAGGTAAAAAGTGCTAACTTCAAACATTTAGAATTCAGTATGAGACACTTAAAATGCATAACGATGAAAGCATTGCAGAATTTTTCCTTAGAGTAGATGAGATTGTTAACTCAATGAGAAATCTTGGTGATGAAATAAAGGATGCTACTATTGTTGAAAATATTTTGAGATCACTAACTCCAAAGTTCGAGTCCAAAGTCTTTGTTATTGAAGAAATGCAAGATTTGAAAAATCTCACTATTGAACAGCTCCATCAGATCCTAATAACCTTTGAGATGAGAAAAGGAGGTCCTTCAGATATGAGAGAAGAAGCTTTCAAAGCCACAAATAAATGGAAAGAGAAGGAATCTCCCTAAGATATTAGCTGCATATCAAATGAAGAAGAAGCAAACTTTGTGAGGAAATTGCAAGTGGGAACTCGAAAATTCAGAGGTAAGCTACCCTTTAAATGTTTTCTTGTGGAAGAGTAGGTAATTATGCATCTAAATGTCTATATAAATAAATTCATAAAGAGAATGGAAAGAATGTTGCTAAAAAGAAGTTCTCTGACATGAAAATCTTTTACTCTAATGAAGATAGTCATAGCACATCTGATGACTAGGAAAATTTGGATTTAGATTCTAACAATCATTATCAAGTACTTATGGCTCTTGATGATCATTCAATTAATGAATCGGATAGTTGTGAGGTAGATGATTAATGAAAGCACTAAAAGAGAATGATAAGCTTAGGAATGTTAACAAAGAATTAGAAACAAAATGAAATAATATGATTGAAGAAATAAACATGATAAAGATGAAATTAGAAGAAACCAATAAAAGAACAGAAAGCATAAGAAAACAACTTCAACAAAAGGAAAAACATTCTGAAACATTAGAATGTGAAGTTATGACCCTAAAGGAAGATTATGAGAAGATCAACAAATGGGCAAAGGCATTTGAGTCTCTAGATAAGATTATTAATGAACAACACTCTCCTCTAATCAAAATAGGCATTGGGTACGATCACATGGCTTCACATAGACAATGTTATGACAAAAACTAGTATAGTGTTGTTGAAAGGAAAACTGAATCGAGCCACACATTTGAAAGAAAATATCCTAGATCAAGGTCAATATTGGTCCCTAGGCACAAAGGATGGTTTTATGGATTTTGTTTCTCTTGTAACTCATTTGGGCATAAGGCCACTAATTGTAGTTCAAGTATGCATAATAGAACCAGGATATGGGATAAGTTCCAACACATAATCACAAATTGCAAGCAGATATGGAGGAAGAAGGAACATCCGTCAGAAACGTAGGGAAGATTGAACCTATTATAGTCCATTGTTTCTAAAGCTTACTTTTCACAGTGATCACAAAATTAATATGAGGTACATGACCTCATAAAGAGTTGATGATGATTATTATGTCCTCAGAGTCATTGGTGTATAATTTGAGTGGAAGCTATACTTTTATGATGATTCCCATGTTGATTTGATATTCATGTTGCTTATATTACTCACAATGCATCTGATGTAGTAACAATGAAAAGGAACATATAGTACAGGCTCAGGGGGTGTTGTGGTTATGAAAATTAAGCATTTTATTTTCTGTACGTGGATATTATGAACGACAATTGCATATATATGTGAGTTTTTATCTAGACAATCGTGTATGTTTATATGTGATGAAGAAATAGTGGGACAAACTCAGGAAGGGGTTTTGATATGCTTTAGTCAGTTATTATTTGGATTTTTGGTTTTGACAATGGTTGGTTACAGTTTGTTGATATTCTACTTAGAAGTGGTATTGGCTTATGATGGTTTATGAGTTGTTGCAATATGGAATTATTGTTTTTGTTATTTTTATGGATTTATTGATTGATGAAGATGGATATGATCAGACATGACAGTGAATAGTTGGCACATGTTTCGGGGGAGCATTTTCTATGCTGCCAATAGTAGATTGTTGGCATTGTAATTTCTTGAACATTCCTTGTTGCATAATGATGTTCATGATAAGTAAATATATAATTGTTGAAGTATTGGTAATGCTACTGAAGACACGTTTTCTTTTGAATTTTTGATGATGACTATATATTGTTAAAGTTCCACTTAGTGAAGTTAATTGTACATGAAGAGGATGTGCACGTTATGGTCCTTAGTGACATTGGTTGATGATGATGAGTTTATGATTCACTCAATACTTATATGTTGTTGTCATTATGTCTTCAATAATGCATAGGTTGCATATGTTGAAGTTATGGATGATGCCTATATGTTGTTTGAGCTTCATGTGAAAAATTGATATGATGTTGTTGCATGTGAATGATGCATGAAAATATAAGTGGTTGTGCTGTAAAAGATATGTATGTCTTTGATGCACATGGATTGTGGATCTTCCTACAAATGGAAAGAGCATGTTTACCTTGATGATATGAGCCAAAAGGGATGAGTTGCTAACATAACCTTATTGCACTTCTACTTCAGTGATTGGTGATGCCTAGAGACATTGCATATTTAGTCACATATTGATGATGTTGAAGGTTGATACTACATTTCCTATCTTACTTCATGATGATGATAACGATGTTCATTTTGCAGGATCCTATATGGTGTATGATGGTTGTTGAAGACTATCATGGTCTTTCTACCTCACTATTGAAGTCTTTGGTTTTGGATATAAATGTCATATCTGTCTCTTGATGTAAAGATCATGTAAAGACCCATGATGTAATAACTGTAATATTCAGTCATGTTTGGACTAATGGGGTCAAGTCAATTATGTATGTAATCCCATTTTGGGAATTTGATGTAACATTGAGTCAAATATGTAACCCCATTACGTTGGGTAATTTATGTAAGCATGAGTCCTTGGTGATAGGAAAATCCATATTTGGTTGAGTCATAGAGTCATGTATTTCTTTTTATATCTTTCAAAAGATTCAACATATGCTCAGGGGGAGCATGGTCAGTATACAATGTTCATATCCAACATATAATATCTACAATGTTCATCTCTACAAAGGGATAGAGAAGTATTCATTCAACGTTCGTCAGCCCTTTTCCCTTGATGTCAAAGAGGGAGAGTATCTTGGTGTTTGGAGAAGAATGCTTGGAGAAAAGCTTAGTGTTCTTACAAATGTCTTTGTAGGTATTTACAGGTGGTGGTGACAAAGCACCAAAGTGGTTGCCATCAACTCCAAAGGGGGGTATTGTTGGCATTATGACTAAAGTGTTGTCCTTGATGACAACCTACTTGATAAATACGTCAACTTGATAGTAGCATGATGATTATAAAGGCTGGTACAAATGTGAAAAAGAGAATGGACAAAGGAATATCAGTTCAAAGATAGAGGAATGATAAAGGTGAAGTTTGGGAAAGTATATGTGAAGAAAGGCTGCATACATATGCAAGTATGGTGAAGCAAAGTCACGTACATATTCTGCACCATGGTAATTGGAATACCAGGGGTGTTTACCGTGGTATTGGCCCATAGTATTGAGCACAACAACAGATATTCAATCCCGTCAAAGAATACCATCGCATTATTAAGGGATTTGCCTAAGGTACTGGCGAAGACTCATACTATATAATGAGATGGAGATCAAATTATTAGGTGTGGAAGTGATGGGTTATTGATGAATGATTTGATCTGAAACAAGTGTGCACCAAGGAGCATGGAAAAGGTTAATATATGATGGATTTGAAAATAAAGTAGAGCCTAATGAATATGCTTGCTTGATATTTTATGATTATGACTAACAATGATAGATCTAAGGTGATAATGATACTCTAACATGAATATGTGACAACAAGGGTTGTGAAGTATGATTTGTTATTGTAGCAAAGGTATGATTTAGTGATTACATATCTATATGTTGGTTTTCCTCTAACAAGGTGTGTACATACATGGATCTGCTTCTGGGTAATCGCATATACATTCTGCGAAAGTTTAGAATCTGTACGCATGTGTCAAACATGAGAAGCACGTACATACGCAAATGTTCTTTGTAATAGTCGCATATATATACTAGGGTTTGTAGTATGAGATAATGATGATGGTTGATATGTTTTGTTATGTTTTCTTCTATGTGTTGATGAAGTCTCTCTTATGATAATATGTTTTTGATAGTACTGATTGGGTTGAATTGGTTATGAAATAGAAGTTTACTAAGTGATGATGCTACTATATGGTGATCTATGTTTAGTTAAGTGATTTAAGTTGGCTTTAGTATCTGATTGAGTGATTGATTTAGTGGTACAATGATTCAGATTCAATTATCATTATTTTGAGATTTGTACGCAGGTACTCTTAAAGAGAAGCACGTACATGCATGGGTATGATTCAGAATAGTAGCGTATACCTTCTGACATATACTTGATCATGGTTTGTGGTGAGAACAACTGGTTTCTATGAAAAAAGATATGGTTTGGTATTCTTATGACTGGTCTGATATGAATTGGTTTTCTCTTGTTACAATGGTTTCTTGAGATTCAGTGATTGGTTTGTTGATGGTATAGTGTTTTAGTTGGTTCAATGATTGGATGAGTTATTGGTTTCAAAAAAGTTATTTGATATTAGGCTTAAATGATGGAAGTGGGTCTAGTCTAACAATATGATGAAAAGTTGCCTACATGTTTGATGTTTTGAGTCAGGTGGATCCAGTATGAAATATTATGAATCGTGGTCTATAGTGGTGCTAAGGGTTCAAGCCTTCAATGAGGGTGTCAAAGCTTCCTTCCAGTGGTAACTAGTATATCTATTCAGGGGGTTGGAGCTCCCTTCCAGTGGGTGGTGGTAAACGAGATCAAGGGGTTGGAGCTCCCTTTCAGTGTGTGCTGGAGAATGAGAGAATGTTGTAGCCTTCTGCAAGTGGGTTCCTACATATTGATTTGATTCTGTGCTAGTACAATATTGTAAGTTGTTTTTCTTTATAATAAAAGAAGAAGACAAAGATGATGACAATGATTATTTTCTTCCACATTTGGTTTCCACCTAAAGTCCTAGTGTTGTCATGTATTATTGTGTTTCTCTTGTGTGATGGTTTATTTTGTTCTTACTACTTATGTTTAATGTTTAATTAATGTCTAATGAAGTAATGGTGCATTGGTTCAAGTAGAACAAATGACAAAATAAATGAAAAGTTAGTTAACTAGATATATGCTATTTGTCTTCATCACAGTCGCTTGCATATGCTGGTTTACTTAATGAAAGTAGTGTACAAAAATATGAATAAGAAATTGAAAGGTTTAAGTGAGTTTTAAAATACTGAT
>APFE030644719.1:133652-153078 GCA_000404065.3 Pinus taeda | reverse complement strand
CCCTCCCCCTCAGTTTTTTCCTAACAAGAATGTCAATTTCATAGTCTTCTTGAGTTTTGGACCTTTTTTCTTTAGGTAGATCCACCATCTGAATGTCAGGTTGCTCTAATCTATACCTTTTTAAACTTTCTTCTTTCAAAATATGAGTTTCTATAATAATACTATATCATTTTTTTTGTTTCTCCTGTAGTTTTCCCCTGAAACATCTAACCACACATACAAAATTCTTCATTTTCCAATCTCTCCATATATGGTCTATTGTCATGTATGTAGGGCATTAAACCAATTTTAACTCTCTTATTTGAAATAACTTGATGATGATCTAGTGCCAAATTTCTCCTTTTCCGAAGTACATGCTCTTCAACATATTCTCCACCTACTCCAAGGCCTTCCTAGCATTGACAATAAAATGGCCCACCATTTTCTTAAGTTTGAAAATATGCCCTTTATGTCTAGTCATGAAATGAGTTTGATCTACATTTAAACTATGTCTTATGAATTATAAGGAAAAGGTTTTCATGGGTAGGCAAACTGGTAGCTGATAAGGTGGAACCTCTGCACCATACAACCTAATCTCTATATATTTTTCAGACACAGACCAATCTCTTACTCTTAGGTCAGTGCTAAGTTGTAGACAATTTTTAATCTAAAGCAAATATTTGGGTGGAGGCTGATCATTCAGAATAGTAAAGGCAATGGACATGAAAAATGACAGGTAATCAGAAAATCCTTGATTGATATCTTTCCTTCTGATTACATCAGTATAATAGACAAAAAATTGTGTTTGTTTTTGTGCATTAATAATATTCAAGTTTATATGAATGAATTTTTCCAAATGTAAGTATAAGAACATATGCACAAGGTAAGAGGAGTGTCTGAAATATTTAGTCTGCTAAAATTTATACAACTAAAAATTAATGGATTAGGCAAGATAGGTAGGAATATCCATAGTAACCCAATCTTGAATCATTAAATTAAGAAACCCCAAGGCTTTTTGATCTAAAATTTCAACATTGTCTTTCCGAAGTAAACATAGGATTGTAGATATGGTTTTTTGGGAAATTTCAAAAATTATTGTGAGAGGATAATTGAGACTTGGTTAGGGAATTGAAGCTTATGAAGGCTATATAACTCTTAGCAGGATTTCCTTATCACTTTGAGGTAGATACTTATAACCCTTGGCTAAGGTTTCTTCAGTGAACTACTACAATTTTTCAATGGTTGGGAAATGAAAGAAATTTCAAATTAATTCCAGGGTGACTTGGATGATACTATGGCCTTGTCTAGAAATGATAGAGTGTTTCTAAGGGATATAGGTAAGGCCAAGAAAAATTATAAATTTGGGAAAATCATAGACTGGAGGCATTATAAAAAAACATAACCCTAACTAAACAACATGAAACAAATCACTCGATTGATTAAAACGATGTGGGGATTTCTCTCGAATAGAAATAGATCAAAAGGGCATTGAGTATCATATATGTATGATTCTTAGTCTATTAAAGGAATGTTCTCAAAATTTTGTGCCTATTTGGACTCATATTGCCTTGTTTTAACCATCTTGAACATAGAGAAAAATGAATTGTAGGGGAAGGAATAGAACTATTCAACAATTTCTTGTTTAATTGATGCTAACTTGGAAAGCTTGGAAGTCACTGTAAATGATTAGGTAATCCAAGCTAGTGACCTAGTCACTATCTCTAGCTACACAACAAACTTTGTTGTTTTCTTTCTTTGGCATAAAAAAACCTTTTACATTTGAAAATTGTCACACTTTGTTTCTATATGTTTATAAACTACCCTTTGATTTATAATACAAATTAAAATATTTAAATACATTAATTATATATACATATATATAGATAATTTAAAACCCCCATTTTTACAAAGTAAAGTCTCATCCCAAAGATTTATAATATTAGATAACCAAAATAGAACGTGTTTCCCTCATGATTACCATTATTTTTATATTAAACATTTTAACAGATACATAATATTACCATATTCAATTAAGATGACTATTAAATAACTAGTCCAATTACATAACAATATAATTTGAGTTTTTTTTAACTAAGAAAAATATATATATGAAAATTTTTGGAATTTGTGGAAGGACACATGGGATTGACTTTCATCACATGCTCACCAAAAAACTGCAATTTTTTTTGCAAACCCCCTAGTGGTTTCAAAATAGGTGGGAGGGGGGTGGGGTCTGCATTCAATCAGAGTCATTGATATGTTTCATTATTTTTTTTGGAAAACCTCCTCAATGTACACCCCCTCCCTCCCCCCCCTTAAAACCCTAAGAGGGGTAGGGATCTCACATTTTTTTGATCTGGTTGCATTCACCATCTAAGCCATCAATTGAAAAAATACTTGTAGAAGTATTATCATGAGCCAAGTTCCAATATATACACAACACATCATAAAGGCTTCACCTTTCCCCTTTTATCATCATCTTGTTTCCACCATGAATGAAATTGTCACTGGCTTCTATTTTCCACATTGTTCTATTTTATATCAACCAATCCTTGACTATATCAAATGCATGGGAAATTATTTTGCATTGGAAGCTTTGGATCTGAAAAGTAATCCCCTTAATGGAAGTATCCCCTCTCAATTTGGGTTTTTGCAAATGTTGTTGTACGTGATTCTGTTTTATACCACTAATGAAGTTTGGTCCTGAAGTAACTTCTCGAGTAATTATTTTAACAAATTTCCATTTCATATATTCATTAGACTAAGTACAAGGGATTTATTTTGTAGCTATCTTCCTTGATATTTTTTGAGTGGACTTATTTCCAATTTCCCTTGGTTAGGAGTTGGGACACCTGTGTGGAAGGTGGCTAGGCTCCAGGCAGACCCTACAATTGGTATAACTCCTTTCATATTCTAGCAATTGCACCCAAATGTACTCCAGAAGCATCAGATTTAATGTATTTGTTAATGATTTTTCAATGTCCAAATCCATACAAATTATTTTGTAAGAAAGGTTAATGCATTCCTCTATAAAGATTGAAGGTAGAAAGTAGGAACCTAAATCGTTCCCTAATTTTTCAAACTAGATTTATGTAAAAACTTCATGTGAAGGTCTGAAAATTTATCTACATTTGGACTGATGAGGGAGTGTTTCCAAAAGGGTCAAACCCCACTACTCATTTCTTCTTGAAGAGGCATATTTTCACAATCATCTGAGACTTGGTCCCTATTGCTAGGGTTTGAGAAGAAAACTAGAATGTAACCTATGGAAAAGGATTCTGTAAACAATTAAGGGTTTTCCAATTTTGTTAAACATATTTTGTTGTAGTATGTATTGAGATCTACATGTCCAGGAACAAACATGTTATATTTTTATTTAGAAGGTTTCTTATGTTAGTTGTTAAAGGCACATGCTTTAGCAGGAGAACTATGGGGTCCAGGTGAGTTATCACTCATTTTTTCGTGTTAATAAAATGACTAAGTTGTTGACCTAGAAATATGAGGAGGAGACCACTTCAATCTTACAATCCATTACCCTCTAGCGTTGAGACAAAAAAAGCCTACTTATGCTTAGAAAAAGACCTGCTACCTCCACCAAATATTAGTGAAAACAAAGGTAAAAGAAAATGAGGAAAATTGTAGAGTAACTGAAAACAACCAAATTGTTAAAATATGGTGCAATCCATAATAGAGTAGGATTACAACTAGGAAGTGGTGTTGGAAGCACCAAGGACACTCATTTATTTTCTCCAACCCAAGATCCTTACCCATCTTTAATTGCATTATTTGCTAAAATTCTTGCCATGGATTGCTTGATTTTAAGTATGGTTTTACTTTATCCTCATACTATTGGCTGAAGTCTCCATTTTTAACATAAATACGAGTTTGAGTTCCTCTGATGATATCCAACAAAATTGAAAAGTTCCTTGTTTGGTCTGCAAGAATAAAATGTGGCTTCCTTTTTGACATATTATCAAGGCTCCTCCATTTGCTAACATGGTGGTCATAGAAGCCAATTATGGTTTCTTTTTCTTCCTTTAATATTAATGCCAACTAAGTATAATAGTAAGAAAATCAATAACCTTGATACCAAAAATGTGGATATTCAGACCACTATATTCTCCATAATCTAGTTGGAGTTAATACTCTTTTTTCATCCACAATGATTTCTAATGTATCATAAAGTGGGTTAGTCTAGTAGGAATACTTTAATTTATTTATCATCAACATCATAAGATATTATCTAACATGAGAGGACTTGTTAATTATGGAGTGATCGCCCTTTTCTCCTTTAATATTATCATGTCATCCATTTGTTGACCAATCTTAGGCCTTCTTGAAGACCCTTGCAATCATGACTTAACTGGGTTATTAAATGACATATCCCACTCCAGTTCAGAACATTTACCCCTTAATTGCTTCAATTAAGCCATTATTATGTCATTAACATCCTTTACAATGATTGAACTCCATATTTTTATATCTTTAACTGAGTTTCCTTCCTTTATTTCTTTGATAAATTCAATGAAGCATCCAAGTTCAAGGCTAATGGAATTTATTAATTTGCAAGTGGCTCATCAAGTTTATTTTTGTTCCTTCTCACTGTATTTATCTAAATTTATACCATCCTCTTGTATATGATACAAAATTCCTAGAGAATTTTATTTTTTAGTTTTGGCCATTACATTCAAATTTCTATCCAAATATACTATTATTTTTCCAAATGTTATGTTAGTTTGTCTAGAGAGAAGACATCGCTATTGAAATTAGCAATGGTAAATTATTATAGTTTCGTATTTTCTAGTGTTACAATAACTTACTGTAGGTATGAGCACTAGAGAAGCCAAACCTGACCATGACGGTCTAACTTTTAGAACAACTTCAACTTGCTATCAACCTCGTGGATTATGAGAAAATTGTACCCTGCTTGAGTATTCTCTTTTTGGCTCTTTTGTAGGTTTGTTGTTGTGGAGAAGATCAAATATAAGCTATTGAAGAATAATCAATAGATGACATGGGTCCCTGATTATTTTAAGGTAATATTCTTGACATTATGAATAACTTTAGGAAAGTCTTGAAGTCATATAATCTCTAAAATTTAGAGCTTTTTCCTTGATGCTCTTTGGAACTCTCACCAAATTTATTATTTTGTGATTTCTAGTGGTTGATTGCATCTCTTTTGGAACTCACTATGTCCTTTTTATTTCCTTTTCCATTATCATGGAGATGCTTTATCACTCTAAATATTCACTTGTATTTGTATTTTTTTTAGTCCTATTGGACATTTATGTTAAATAGTAGTGATCAAAATTAAATTTAAATTAAGATATGTCTTTTTTGAATCTACAGATTCAATGAATCATGTCTACATGGGAACATGGGGAAATAGAAGTGAAATGAATTGAAATTATATGGTGATATAGATAATGTAGTTCTTTGGATCATGTCTTCTTTTTTCTTGTCACAAAAGACAACATGTTAAGTGTCTCAAACTCTCAGAAATAGGGTTAATGCAAATTATTTTATGAGCACCATCTTCTATGTGTTCACTTTGAAAAATAAGCATTATATACTGCACATTGACACTACTTCAAAGGAATTAACCCTTCATGTTTTTCTAAATATTTATTGTTTGAAGTAAGCACCAAAACATTTAGAAGATTGTAAGATACCAAAAGTTGGCACTGTTACTTGAGACAATTCAATCCATCATAGCACTACAATAGTCTAAGCACACTTGATTGTGGATTTATATTGAAGTGTGTTATACTAACTCCATGACAGACTGGAATACTCCTGAGTGTCTGTTATTGTAATTTTGTTAAATTTAGTAAAATTACTTGACTTTTTCCCTTGGGAAAAGAAGTACTAGCTCGCAAAATGCCTATAGGTGTTTTATTTATGAAAATAATGTGTGTTCCTATAGGTTCTATATTTATATCACAATATTTTATTTTCATTCTCACAAGAAGGAATATTGCAATCTATACCTCATTGTCCTGAAGATTAGCCTAAATTGAAGGGTTCAAAATGTTGACTATAGAGTTGCATATTATTTAGAAGCCATTGTTATTAAATATCTAACTTGTGACAAATTTTCCCTTGGGTTTGATTTTTGGATTACTAACAAAATATGTTAAAAATAAATCCCAATATTAAGTAGAGCTATATTTTATAATATGTGGGAATATTCACTTATTGTTGGCCTGATAGGCGCTGACCCAGGTTCAGCGTTATTTAGCCAAGCAAATCCCTACACTATTGGCCCTTTCAGCATCAATCCACTTAGCGTAGACTGAAGTCTCACTCGAAGTATTATGGGGGGATGCAAGAACCAAGTTTCCGCAACCTAAGATAGTTGTGATGTCAGTTTTATACCCTAACCCTTCCTTCATGCAGACCTATAAGCCCTTTAGGGCTTATCAATGTACTTCTCTTATCCAGCTGTGAAACCTTCACGAAGGTCTCTGATCATCCTTCGCTGACCCTAAATAGTCAATTCAGACACTTACACGCCTCTGTAATTATTCTTACTTCTATGTCTACCCCTATTAGCTTAAATATTGGGTAACTTCAACATGTATTATGATTATCTTCACGTAAACATATATTCTTACTTGCATTCATATGACAAAGTAAAACACATAGAATTGCGTATTAATATAGCATTAAATCATAAATCCAATATTCAACATAACATAACTGCAAACATTCATAACAGGATTAAAATAGCTCATACACAGATATCTCCAGAATAATTCTCTTTATTGATGGTTCAGATCTCCAGTACAGACTCTAACTGCCCTGCGTACACAGCTGCAGGGGTTCGTGCACTCAACTACGGACTTCTACCCTAGGCCTCTGTGCATTCAGCGATAGAGCGTCTTCCTATGCTAAGAATTTTTTCCCTTAGTTCTCACAAACCTATTACATTGATTAATCACCCAAAAAACTTACTTAGAACTGAACTAAAAAACTACCTTTGACTCTTCTAAGACTCCCTTTTTATACATTCCCATGGCCCATGGACCAAGGGCGGATCTCATCAAACCGACACAATCTATCTAAACTAAGGGTGGAAACCATTTTTGGCTGTTTACATCTTCGCACTCCGCAACCACAAAATGCGGAGACTTTACATTCCTTATACAAAACTTGGGCCTTTAGCCCCAAAAATTGGGCTTTTAACCCAAAAATTGACCTTAGGGGACCTGTTCCCAATAGGCCCCCAACAAAATTCTAGTGACTGGCCCTGAGTCACTCAGTCGGTGTGGATATTGTGTCACAAAGACCTCCCAACTCCACCTGTACGATTGCAACCTTGATAGTACACTGCTTCGCCACCTACTTAGCCTGCTCAACTAGCTGCTCCGTCATTGGTTCTGTGCTATCTACCTGTATTTTCTACTGTGTCACCTGCAGAATGGCCAATTTCCCTTCAATGGAGGCAATGAGTACGTAGGCTTCCTCCAGCGAAGGTCCCAACTTGGCCTTCAATACTGCCTCCTTGCGCTGAGCTGCATCCACCTATTCCTTTAGTGCCTTTTCTTCCTGCAGTTTTGCCAACCTCTACATGATGGTGATGGTGCACACCATCACTTTGACCTCATCGTACTTCTGCTACAACTCCCATGCCTCAGTTTTTAGTCTTTGCAGGTTGGGATCTTCCTACAAATTGGTCACTACTTTGAGTGCCTGCTCGAAGAGCGCAGTGCAATCCTTCACAGCGGTGTCAATAGCTGCAATGACATCTTTTACAATGGTTGCGCACTGCTCTCTGACTTTTGGGGAGTCGAAGGTTGGGCCGTCAACTCAAGTTCTGTGATCTTAAGGTTCAGTTCAAACTGAACCTTAGCTAGCTCTATTCGTGCCTCTCGCACACCTATAGCAAGCTTCCAGATCCTTGTGTTGACTGGCGTATCTTCAGGGATGTTCAGCTCTGGAACAGTCCGACATGCCTCAACCACCACAGTTGTTGTGCGCTCATTCTTTTCTGTGAAATTCTTAAGAAGATCAATCATGGACATTTTTTCGACGAACATATATGCATTGTTCACCTTCTGCTCACTGATAACGTTCAAGGCACACTGTTCCCAAGCCTGTATTCCCATGATCACACCATCTAGTAGGATGTGAAGGGCTTCACTTGGAAATGCAACCAATTTTAACCCTACTTTCTTGATGGTGCTAACAGTGGCCCTGTCAGCCTCTACTTCTGTGGTTAATGCTCCATCCAGCAGTGCGACAGCCCAGGGATCCATTGTACAGACCATATCTACTACGTATGAGGTTCTCGATGCCAAATTGCTCGACGTCACACTGCCCTGCCCTACATTGGCCTGCACCTAAGTAGCCTAGATCTGCAGCTTGCACAGATCCGTTTGAATAATGACCAAGGCCTGTTTCTATTGCTGCTTGAACTACTGCAACAGTTCCACAATTGCTTCCCTCACTGTATCATTGATATCATTCAAATCACCCTCTATCAAGGTGATTGGGTCCAGGGACGATTTGCTAGCCTTGGACTTCTTCCACAACCCTACTTTCTCTTGCTCCCGTGTGAGCTTAACCTGGAATGGAGTGGTCTCTAGGTCCGCTCCTCCGTGCTCTGAGCACTGCTCCTCCTCGTCTATCTATTGAGAAGGTGACTTTTGACTCCTATTAGAGTCATGGTCATCCTCTTCCTCATCCCCTTCTGGCTGAGTTTTGGCCATGTGTTCTACTTTGGCTTTGTCCTCAGCTTCCTTCCTCCATTTTTCGGCCAACTACTCCATCTTTAACCCGACCTCTTCCTTCTTCTGCTTCATGATAGACTTATTAGTCCCAGCTGATAAGTCTAAGGCCTTGCCCCACTCTGCGGGCCAACTCTCCACAACTACGGAGATTTCATCATCTGTTGCCAGGTATGGAAGATCATACCATTTATGTGTAGGGTCCTTCCATGCTCTGATGGAAAAATAGTGGAAGTTTGCCTTGAACTCCATATATTTAGAAAATTTCTCAAAGATAGTCAGTGAGAGCCGCGACTTGTGGTTGATTGTTGTGCGGATGATTGATTCCATGAGAATCCAGAATATTTTTTTGTCCTTGACCCTTTGGAGGTCCTTCATGGCCCAGAGCGAAGTGAACTTCGCTGCTTCTGGCAACTCTAGTGCAATCAGAAGAAACTCCTCACTGTCCTTCGGTAAGACCCATGCAACTTATACAATCGACCGTAGCAGCCATGCATAGTGGAAAGTATTTCTTTGATCTTGCGCTTCTCAAAAGTTCGGGAGGAACTCGCTGCAGAGGTAGTGCACCCAGTTAAATTGTTCTCCCTCCATGCATTGGGCTGCTAAAGATACCATTGCTTCCGGAACTTCATCTATGCGATACTTCCTCATAATTTTCCCTGCCAAGATCTGGGTGGCTACTTTAACCATAGGGTTGGTTATGTTGGATATGGAGTAGTTGCACGAATTCTTGGAAAGCTTGAACTTGTCCTTCATTCGTTTGGCAAGGTCGTGCTCACTTGATTTTCTGCCAAATGCCATGGCTGGATTCAAGCTTGAATGTAGGAGTAAGGTGAAACTATGGATCAGTATGTCAGTGACTGGTATCAGATCTCCTGACCACAGGCACCCATCGTGCACCAAGCATAACAACTACTTGATCACTATCAAAGTTATGGGTACGCGGTTGTAATGCGATACCCATAGCAGGTTCAACAATCCTGCCTTCTCCACCCCTTTTATCCATTGTCTTGGCTCCAACGTAGTCACACTAGAGTCTTTATAGATGATGCGGTACATGAATGTATCAGTTGTCAAGTGGGAAAAGTTCTCTGTATCTACTAAATCCCAGTCCTCTAGCTTCAAAATGGGGATACGCACTAAGCGCGGTCCTTCGAATGTGATTTTGTTTGGCAGCAACAGGGTAAAAAGTGTACTTTTTTTCTTGTCAATGTCCTTTGGTACCTTCACCTTACCTCAGCATGGAGGGACATATGGTGGTAGCTTGGAGATAGGGTTTGTCCCCTCAACGTCAATGTCTTCTACCCCCATGTCAACGTCTTCTGTGCCCACACCGACATCCTCTATGTCCTCATCAGGTTCCAGGTGTACTACCTTGGCCTTCTCCTGTGCAATAGGCTTTTCTTTCTTCTGGTGTTTCCTTGGTGACTCACGCACCAGTTGTGTTGCTTTCTGCTTATCCTTCTTCATCTTAGGACCTTCTTTGGGTGGTGTAGGCCTTGGCCTGGGTGACCTCAATGATTTGGGTACTTCTGTAGGTACCTCTACATTCGCTACCTCCGGGGCAGCTCCCTCAACTACCATTACTTCTCCAACACTTGTAGTCTCCACAGGTGCTGACATAATACTAGTTAAAAGATCCTGAGTTTCCTTCGGGAATTTCTCAAACGCTAAACTTGTTACCAAAGCCTCGAAATAATCAAGGTTCATGCATTTCTGATAGCTCAACACCTCAATTCTCAAAATGACAAGTGTTTTTCATTGGTCGACCATCTGTAATTTATAGCTAATTTCGAATTTGAATTTGACCATTCCCCCAAAAATCGATTCATAAATGCTAGACTGGCGACAGATTTTCAAAGATCTTATACTTAAATTCTGACTTAATTGCTGCCCCCCCGCTCCATCTAGCCGTTTTCCCACTGTCAAGTCATGAACAGTGACCATAACTATCACTTTCTAGCTATCCTGCATGGTCTCTCCTTCAATAGCACAACTCCCCTCGCGCTTCTGTTGACATTGTGACAATCCTCGCTTCCGTGTAGTACCTTAACCACGCAGCTCTACAACCTGAGTAGTGTAGTTTATAGTCCCGCACCTCCATTTAGATGCTTGGAGCACTAAGACTGTGCTTCCACCATATAGTCATCTGGTCAGATCCTCGGTGTATGGCTTCAATCGGATACCATTCACCCTCCCCGGGAATGGCTCTCCATTCAACTTTACCAACTAAATTGCTCCACCATCGGTAATCTCCTTGATGACGTAGGGCCTCAGCTAATGCATCCGAAATTTTCCTGGAAATTTATCAAACTTGCTGTCATTTAATAACACTAAATCATTTACCTTTAAGGTGCATAGTTTGATGTGCCGATCATGCCATGCCTTTTCGCATTCCTTTTGAATTTGCTGATGGAATCCAACCAGAAACCTATCTTCTTCCAGTTCTCATAGCTATGTGAGCCTTTCTTCCATGGCTCTGTGATCCGCCATTCCTATGAATGCCACTATGCACAGACTAGGTACAATCTATTCCATTGGCATCACAACTTCAACGCCATAAACTAGCCTGAAAGGCATTTGTCCCGTGAGCTTCTTAGAAGTTGTTCTGTAAGGCCATAGCACCGTGAGTACGCGCACATCCCAGTCATTTCTTTGTGTATTGTAAACCTTCATCAACACGTTCTCAGTATCTTATTAAATGCTTCTACCATGCCATTAGCCTGTGGGTTATATGGCATTCTCTTCTGATGGTAAACTTGAAATTTCTCCGTCAATGCGTTGATCGTTATAGAAAATCTGTGTAGCTTAACCTGATAATGCAATATAAATCAAAGCAGAATACTATAACCTACTTCTACTATCGATTTGTGGAGGCTTAAATATTGAGATGAATAATATAACTAGAAGAAGAAGAATCAATGGCACAATACACATGAAAATACTTTTGGGGAAAGCCTCGGCTAAAACCCCACACTATTGTATTATCATACATGGTGGAAATACATAGGAATTATACAAAGCCTTAGCTCTCACAGCTAGCCAGCTCTCAGTACAATCCTCACAGATGCTCACAGGAAATCTTGGCTTCTCTCCAGCCTTTCTCTCTGCCCTCCAAGCTCCTATTTCTTTGTGCTATTCCTTGTGGATGATTTCCTTTTACCGAGTAGTTGTTCAAGCCTTCAAAACTGCGCAATCCTCAAGGATAAATCCTTGATAGCATCCATGAGTTTTCTCCATGAGAAAACACATGCAACTAATAGTACACTATCCTTGAAATTTAATCTCAACTGGGTCTTTCTCAGAGTAGACATGCATGAGTTTTTGATGAGAGAATCTTCAATTAACTAGAGTAGCACTAGTTGAGTGCATTAATGCATCAACTGACTGTTAACTCACTATTAGTTCCTCAAACAGTTTAGAACTAATTTAATTGGACTTAACTCAGTAAAATGTGTTAACTAATTACAACTCAGATATAACTCAATCTTATCTCCTTAATTTAACAGATAACTCTTGCATGACTTTAGAAAGACTTCTAACTTCAATTTCTCCAAGTAATTAATTTAAAATAAATTAATTAATTATTTCCAAGTACCTGTTAAGAATAAATTTGATTTGAGGTGGCGTAGCAGAGGGTTAGGGTAATTACCCTTGGTATTTACTACAGCACGACCATTTCTACTGCAGCTCCCAGGACAACTGACTATGTCCATTTACCTGTTGCAGCTGTCTCCATCTGCCGGCAGTTACAATTCTGTTTACCTGTTTCAAGAATGGACGAGGTCATGGACATTGAGGAGCTCGACTATTCTCCAAACCCATTTCTTGACCAAGTCATTTTCGAAAACCCTAACCTTAATCTGCCAGTTTCTGGTTCCCCACTTCTGCCCATCTCAGCTTCATCTTGTTTCGTCCTGGTGGTCACCCTCCCTAGTCTCAACACTTCATCACTTCATTTCAGTTCTCTTTCTATTGAATCACCTGCTCTTGACTACCCTCCACTATCCCTTGGCACTCTTCACTTACTCACTGCGATCCCACCACCCTCACCTTCTTTTGAGCCAAATCCTCCAGTTGGCCATCTCCACTTAACGAGGTCATCACTGCTTTTCGCCTAGCCTGCGGGAACCCCTTCTTCCCTTGGCCTCAATCCGCCCCACTCAGAAAATTCTCCTTCTGGGTGTTTTGAAACGCCTGTGATTAGGGTAAAATTAGTGGCTAAATTTCAACAGGAAGGGATTGCCTCCTCGAACCCATTATTGGATCATCCATCAGCTCCTCGGATTGGAAAATGAAAAACAAAGTGTGTGAAGGTTACAACAAAGGACTTCACCATTTTCTTTGGAGAAGGTATAACAATGGGGGAAGTAGAAAATAAGGCCGGCTCTATCTTGGTTGGACATGTCTATGGTAGGGCATATACAGTGGAAATATTGAACCTCTAGGTGTGAGAAATTTGGGGAAACATCCTCAAAGAATTGTCGGAGTTTCAGGTCCTTCCTCGGGGCTGGTTTGCACTGCACTTTGCAAAGGAGGACTACACTAATCTGGTTTTTGCCTGGTGCTGGCATATAGAGATGGCCCTCATCCTCCTCAAGAGATGGATCCCTCTATTTGATCTAGAGAGGGAGTAGATTGGGGCAGGGCCCCTCTGGGTTCGTTTACCTGGACTCCCACTGCAGTATTGGTCTGAAGAGGTTTTCGTTAGAATTGGAAACACGCTTGGTACATACCTGGACCACGACAAGTCTTTTGTTTAGACCAAGAATCAAACCCTAGCTCAAATTCTGGTTCACCTGGATATGCGCGAGGGTCTGGAGGAAAAAATCACTCTCCAGTGGAGGAATTTCACTCAGGTTCATATTTTGGACTACGAAGGAGTCCCGTTCTACTGCAGAAGATGTCACAAAGTGGGGCACATTTTGAAGGAATGTCCACTCATCAAGAAATCACCAGATCCTTTGAGTGCTCCAAGTACTACAAAGGGGCCTACAGTCTCCCCTCTGAACCGCTCCCCTATTTCATCCCCCGGGCCTCTGTTCAAATTGGTACTCTAATGGCGGCAGAAGGAGCTCACAGGACACCATCTCCTCCTTTGATGCGATCACGAGCTGCTACTGAGGCTACGAAAAAAGTGAGTATTCCACTTTCCTCTCAACCTGTTTCGCTCTCATGTAGTACATTTCTTGAATCTTCATCTATTATGAACACCTTCGCTATACCCTGCACTCTCGCCCTATCTTCGCCCATCACAGCTACCACGACTCCTTTTCCTCCCCATCCATCCAATCCTTCCCCTCCCTCTACTGATGGGATTGATCCACCTCACAAATATAATTTGCGCTCATGTTTGCATCTTGAAGGTCATTCGCCTCTCTACATAGGGCTAGGACTCTCTCTCCCTGGTTTTATTGTTCATTCATCTCGTGCCTAGAAATCCTATCTCTCTAAAGCCATTCAAAAGGCTGGGGCAGAAGTTGTCATAAGCAAACAATCTACCTTCGAAGGGGTCCTTAAAGCAGTGAACACCGTGGGGAGGGTTCCCCCATGAAGTGCCTCTCATTTAACTGTAGAGGTATAGCTAGTGCCTCCAAAAAACTAGCCCTGCGTGGGTTATTCGAAATTGAGCCTACAGACATCACTATGATGCAAGAAACCCTGGGAGATGCTGAACTCATATCCAGATCTTTAGCATCCTTAAAACCTGGTTGGAACTTTTACTCCCTTGATGCAATGGGACGCTCGGGGGGATTAGCCATAGGGCATAACCCTCATTCTATTAAGGTATTATCATCTTGGGGTGGATCAAGGTTTATTGGATTGGACATCTTCTCAACCAAGCTTGGCATGAATCTTCAGGTCATCAACATTTATGGACCTCGTCTTCAGCGAGAGGATTTCTGGCAGCACTTTCTCAACCTTTAGATCTCCTCCCCCGACCATCTGGTCCTCGGGGGTGACCTCAATTTCTCCATAGGATTTGGGGAATCTTAGGGATCCCAAGCTCAAGTGGATCCTCTCTCAGGGTACATGATGAATCTACTGGAACAACATAACCTTGCAGATGTCCCCATGAATAAGCCCCTTCCTACTTGGAGGAATAGAAGGGTGGCAGAATCAGTTCTTGCTAGAAGGTTAGATCATTTTTTGATTAAGGTACCTCTACTTCATTAGTTGCATCGATATAGGCAATGGGTGGGTTTTGAGGGTATTTCTGATCACTCTCCCATATACTTAGAGATCCTCGGCCCTCATCCAAAGCCCAAGCCACCCTTTAAATTCAATCATGTATGGCTTTAGGACCTTGGATACACCAAATTGGTCTCCAACTTCTGGAAGGCAAATCCCATTTCAAGGCACAGATCCCTTGCTCAGGGATTTTGTTGCAATCTAACCTAGCTCAAGCACCTTTCCATCACTTGGGCCAAAGTGAAAAATCAGAGGGATGACTACACTTTATCTCAGATTGAGACTGAATTGAGTATGCTATCAGATGATCGTATCTTGGGATTTACATCAGCAAGTGAAAATTCTCACCTTATTGAGCTAGAGAAACAGAAGGAAAGGATATTGAAGGAAAGAGAGGAAACCTGGCAACTTAAGAGTAGGGCTATCTGGCTACAAGTAGGAGATGATAACACAAAATTCTTTCAGAAATATGCCAAGGGAAGAAAGGTATCTAACACTATTTGGAATTTGCCCCTACCTAATGGGGGTGTCGCAGACACCTTCAATAAGCTCTCCCTCCTGGGTACCACTCACTTTCGAAATCTCTATAAATCCCCCTAAGGGTCAAACCTAGCAGACATCATCAATGTTGCTGGTCACTTTCCTCGATTTGGAGATGATGATGTGGTAGAAGAGCTCAACTCACCAGTGACATCTGGCGAACTTGAAGGGACTCTGAAATGGTTTAAAAAAGATAAAAGTCCAGGGCCAGATGGATGGTCGATCGAATTCTATCTTGCCTTTCATGAACTCTTGGGGCAAGATCTGCTAAAAGTTGTGGAAGAATATATGACCTGTGGTAAAGTATATGATGCCATCAATTCCACCTTCATTGCACTCATTCCCAATTCTGACTCCCCTTCATCCTTCAATGATTTTCGGCCCATCTCCCTCTGTGATTGCCTTTACAAGATCATCGCAAAGATCATTGCCAACCGGATTGACCTATTCTCTCTCATCATATATCATCTGAATAGTTTGCCTTCCTTGAGCATTGACAAATTCATGAAGCCACCAGCATGGCCCATGAGGCCATCCACTCGATTCGGTCCAAAAAGCTAAAAGGTATCATCTTAAAGATTGATATGGCAAAAGCTTTTGATCGAGTTAGTTGGCTCTACATCAAAATGCTTCTCATTCACCTTGGCTTCCCACATGCTTTCACCACCTGGATCATGTCTTGCATCACTTCTCCAACATTCAGTGTCCTCATCAATGGATTGGCCTCTAATTTCTTTTATGCTGAAAGGGTACTTAGATAGGGTTGTCCCCTCTCCCCCTTACTCTTCCTGATTGTCATGGAAGGTCTTAGCCACCTCCTTGCATAGGCAAAGAGGGATGGCAGACTTTGTGGACTCAAAATAAATGATCTATGTTATCTCACTCACCTTCTTTTTGTGGATGATGTCATCATTTTCCTCAATGGTAGTATCAGAGACTTAACTTCTTTCTCCAATGTTCTTTCCCTTTTCTCTCGGGCTATTGCTATGCTGGCTAACCATGGGAAATCCACTATTACTTTAGCCCACACATCCATCCATGAGTCTTGTTTTGCTCAGCAACACTTTCCATACTGTATTCTCCCACTTGACCATGGTTTTAAATATCTGGGATTTTGGATTAAACCCCTCAGCCAAAAAATTGCAGACTGGATCTGGCTAGTCATCAAGCTGGAAAAAAGGCTCACAAATTGGTGCCATAGATTCTTATCTAGAGAAGGTAGACTAGTGCTCATCAGATTAGTTTTGGAGGCTGCACCTATTTTTTGGATGGCATTGGCATGGATCCCCAGAAACATCCTTACCCATTTACAAAAGATTTGCAGAAGATATCTATGGAATCGACAACAAGATAAGAAGATTTTTGCTTGGATCAGCTGGAATAAGATTTCCTTGTCCAAAAAATTTGGAGGCTGGGAATTAAAGGACTTAACTCTTTTTACTCAAGCACTTGCAGCTAAAATGGGTTGGACTCTGCTAACTGGACAGAACCTCTGGACCTCTGTCACTTATCATAAATACATTTGGCCTCTACAGATCATGGATTGGGTGCATCTGCCTCGCTGGCCGATGATAGGTATATCATCTATTTGGAAGGCCCTACTCCACTTCCTTCTTATCATTCATAACAATTTGGCCTGTAGGATAAACGATGGATCAAAAATGCGCATCGGTCTGGATCCCTAGACTGGGGGGGAGGTAGGTTCCATCTGCAGAGAGAGTTAATTCTGCATTTAAATTAGCAAGATATCAACATTATAGCTCACATTGCAGATGAAAGGAATACCACCATTTTCACGTAAAGTTGGAAATCTATTCATTAGCTCAACATTCCTCCTCATTGGCACCAATTGTGGCAAGACTACACAACAACTCTGAGTAAATCTCACATCAGGATTAAGGAGGGACTTGACGAACTCATTTGGTGTCTTGCGGAGAATGGAGTATACACTCCAAAGGCTGGTTACCTTGGACTGATATCTAACAAATGGCCGGAGTAGGCTCATGATTGGTGGCAGAGCATTTCGAAGTTAAGCTCCCCTCTTAGAACCAAACTTTTCTTCTGGTGTGTGCTCAGCAACAAAGTCCCCACTAGGGAATCCTTAACTCACTGCACCCTTCATGGACCACACTGGTGTGTCCTCTGCAAAAATTCATCTAAATTGATAGATCATCTCTTTCTTAAATGTGAATCATTAATTAACCTCTGGCAGTCCGTCTCCTCATCGATTCAACTATCTAGCAGGTGGGAGGGGGAGAACATTAACCATGCCTGGAAAAGCTAGTGTAGTGCGCACTGTGGTTCAAAGCAGTTTTGTCTCCCTCTCCTCATATGTTGGAACATCTTCCTGACACGAAATCGAATAATATTTGATGAAGCCATAGCTAGATGGTAGAATCTCACTGCCAGGATCATGTCAGCTTACCACGAACTGCTTGATCCCATTAGGTCTCGCCCTAGGAGATCACTTGCTCCTGACCCCATTGACAAAAATACACCCTGGGCATATTTTGACGGTGTTGTACAGAACCAAGGATGTGGGGGAGGATTCCTACTGTTCCTATCTAAAAAACATCATTTCAAGGTTAAGATGGGGCTTGGAGAAGGGACAAACAATTTTTCAGAACTTATCACCCTTCGCCATTTACTGCACTTTTCACTTGGCCATGATTCCATCAATCTACAAATTTATGGAGACTCAAAAATTATCTAAATTGGTTCAATAACATCATTGCTTGCCATGCACACACTCTCAGTAATATTTTGGATGAAGTGAACATATTCAAAGCACAATTTAATTCCATCTCTTGTCATCATATTTATAGGGAACATAACTATAGTGTTGATAGGCTTTCCAAGGAGGCCACACTACTACCCAAAGGCCAGTGGATGATACAGGAACAAAGAGGTACAGATGAGTACCAATACTATCACAGGCCTTATATTGATCAAACATATCATAGGGCTGAGAGACCCTAATCCTATTTTTGTGACTTGCTCAGACTATACATTGTATATATTTCAGTATGTATTTCATTTTTAGACTATATAGTATGGACATCGTCCTGCATGGTGAATGTATTTTGTAGATATCAAATATGATACAAAAATTACCAGACTCTCTTATTCTATCACCCTGCGTGGTGATTTAAGATAGATACACCTGCACCTTTTTTTTGGATAAACAGAGCTCTATTTTTGACTGATACACACCGAGATGGCCAAGGGCCAATGATGCATATGCTGCAAAGCATCTACTACATGTAATTTTTCAAAAATAATGAAAGATTACAATTTTTTTTTGGGGAAAAAAGGAATAAATTCAATTTCAGTTCACAATTTAATTCAAGGACAAATTAAATTGGAATATTCTTGTTGCCATATTTCAACATTCCCTCTCAACAAGAAAGGGATTATCTGCCACCCTGATCTTGTCTCTATGGAACTCGAATTTACACTTTGGCAATGCCTTTGTCAAAATGTTAGCATCTTGCTCCTCTATTGAAATATACTGCAGCAACATGACCATCCTCACTACACAGTCTCTGAGATGATGATACCAGATGTTGATGTGCTTGGACCTATCATGAAATATTAGATTCTCAGAGAGTTTGATACAACTCTGATTATCACAATAGATCACAGTTGGATCCATCCTCTGATCAAAAAAACCAACTAGGATTTTCCACATCCAAATGGCCTCACATGCTGACTGACTTGTAGCCATGTATTCTACCTTTGCCAAGCTAAGTGCAACTGAACTCTATTTCCTACTGTACCAAGAAACTATCGCTGACCCAAGGTTGAAAATCCCTCCTGATGTGCTCTTTTGATCTGATGGACTCCTTGCCCAATCTGCATCAGTGAAGCCTTGTAGCTTCACTCCCTCTGTCCGTTTGTACCATAATCCATACTGAGATGTGCCTCTGAGGTATCTCAATACATGCTTTTCCGCCTTCCAAAACATCATGGTAGGCTGAACC